>JAJEJO010000354.1:1771151-1787214 GCA_020662805.1 Glaucomys volans | reverse complement strand
AGAGAGAGAGAGAGAGAGAGAGAGAGAGAGAGAGAGAGAGAGAGAAGAGAGCCTCCACTTACCAGATACAAAATATATACCCCAAAGGCACTCCCCAAGTGCCCACCTCCTCCAGTCACACCCTGCCCACCTTCAGGTACCACTCAGTTAGTCCCCATGAGGGGATTAATTCACTGATTGGGCTAAGCCTCTCACAATCCAATCATTTCTCCTCTGAAGGGTCTTGCATGTTCTCACACATGAGGTTTAGGGGACACCTAATATCTAAACCATAACAACCCCATAATGGGGAAATTGATGATGAATATTAATTATAACCTCAGGACCAACTGTCCCAGAAGGAACTATAGCTTCCTCCACCACTTCTTCTGTTCTAAATTTATTTATTATCCAAGAAATTGCAACAAACTATCCCTTTGAAAAATCACTGACAGAATAGAACAAACTAACTGCTCTAGTGATTGACTCTGAGTTGTGGGCTGTGGCAGCCACTCTCGGGACCCTTCCCCATATTTCATAGCACCTACTGTCCTCATGACTCAGATGGCTGCCTACTGCATGCATTCGTGACTGCCCTTCCAAGGACTTCTGTGGCTTCCTCAGCTTGTGCTTAGGGCTGGCAGGAAGTGCTGGGGAGGTGAAGCCCCAGGAGCTGCCCTCAGCCAGGGAAGGAGAGAGCTGCAGGTCAGGTAGACTAGCTTGCTGGACCCTGACGAGGGAGCAGATAGGGAATGTCAAGATGTGCTCTGTGCTGCCCTCAGAGGTCACTGGTGGGATAAAGTGCGCTAGACTAGAGTTCCCTTTGACTTCCTCTCTCCCTTGGTTAACTTCCGTTTCAGCTGGTCCTCTTTTGAGGTTTATTAACTGTCAGATGTTCAAAGGTTAGATGGAGTATCTTCCTGCAGTAAGACAGGCAACATAATTCTGCAATTATGCAGAATTTCCCCACTCCTCTAGGTACCTTTTGGGTTTTGAATAAATGACTTGCATTTAGATCCTATGCCAAGGTCTGCTTCTAGGGTAAACTAAGCTAAGACAAGAAGAGCACCCGTTTGGGTGCTTACTGTGGGCTGTTCACACCCTTTTCTGGTCCAGTCCTGTGAAATGGACTTTGTTGTTTCCATTTTAACATATCAGGAAGCCAAGGCTCACCCTGCTTGCAAAGGTGCCAGGATCCTGCCTGTCAGTGCAGAGCTAGGATTTGTTTAGGATGATGGGTCAATGTCCAGTTCCCAAAGGGCAGGCTGCCGAATGTGCCAGGACAAAGTTCCAGCCTTGGAGTTGGGGTCTTGGATTGGAGTTTCAGGATTTTCCCTCTCTGGGCCTCAGTTTCCTCATCTGTGAAATACAAAGACCAGGTAGGCTACTTAGCAAGGTCCTCAGGCTCTTGAAGTCTAGGATGGGACTCCATCAGTGATGACATTCTAGGCCCCTTCTCACTCTGACCTCCCCCCAGCAGATTGGTCCCCCATGTAACTCCCAGGCAAGGTCATTGGGAGTGTTACCTTTGGGAGGACCATTGGGGGTTTTACCTTTCAATTAGTCCCCTTTTGAGGTTTACTGACTGTCAGATGTTCAAGGGTGAGATGGATTATCTTCCTGCAATAAGACAGACAACATAATTCTGCCAATGTCATTTGACTCTCAAGGAAAAGCAAATTTCTTGGCTACTCGAAAATGTCATGGAGGGAAGTCATTGGAATTCATTGATGAAACTGTAATCTTTCCCCATGTGTTTCCCACCTATGCCACATAACTCTTTCTACGAGACAGTTTCTATAGATTTAATGAAGACGATGAGGCTGGTAAGATGGGGGATGGCAGGAAATTAATGGTTGCTTCAAAGATTATTCATAGATGGCAGCGGATGATGGACGATGGGAAGTTGGCACAGGTATGCTTGGGTTTTCCATGTACCAGGCACCGTGCGAGGCACAAAGTGCTGCCCTGAAAGAATTCTCTCTGTTTCTGAAATGAGGAGACACTTAGATTCACAGAGACTAGGTAGTCAGCACAAGGTCATGCAGTCAGTTGGTGACAGAGTTGGAGTTAGACCCAGGTCCAGTAATGAAAAGTGAAGGTTCTAGAGCAGGAAGGCTTAGTTTGAATTTGCCAACCACTGATTTGCTTATTGTGTGACCTCTGGCATGTCACTTGACCTCTTTGAGTATGAGTTTCTTTATCACAAGAATGGGGACATGACCACCATTAATGGAACCCTGAGTCGAGTCCATGTGTGGCTGTGTAGTTATGCTAACCTTAGAGTCCCTTTGCCCCAGGGTGTCTCCACCTCTAACTCTCTCAATCCCCCTCCCCAGGGAGGTAGTTCTGGCTGCCGGCTATTTCTCTGGGGTCTCGTTCACCCCTGGGAGCAAGACCTTTGCCTCATCCCTGCTGGCTGGTCTCCTGCCTCTTGGACATTTGCAATTACAGAAGAGGGCACAGGTCACTCCCTCCATGTTCTATAATTTATGCTCTTTTCTCAATTGGTCCCTCCTGTTCTGAGAAACTGATGTCTGCTGTCTCACACTGGAGGCTCCTGTAACCTCTCACTCCCACCAGATTTATCCAGCCCTGGCTGCCCCCAGCATGTGACCTCTGCCCTGTCTCTGCTGAGATTCCTGCCCAGACCACCCCACATCCCTCCTGTTGCTTGGGAACCTGGACTCAAGTTAGTGAGTGGCAAAGGTTGTTGACAACCACTTCTCATCCGCTTGCCAAGGTGCCTGAGAGCCCACCATTAGAAAGTCACCTGTTTGGTTAAAGATGAAGTGTCTTTTGTTAACATGCAGCAACCTCCAGAAGGTGCAAACTCAGTCCTAGCAATGTCCACACCTTGGCCAGGTGTGCCTTTGAGTAAGAGGCTGCAGGGCGGGTGGAGGCTGGGGACTCCTGATGTTCTCCCCAAAGAGTGAGAAAATCTCAGTGGTCCTTGTAGCCTCAGTCCAGAACTTTCCCTACAGTTGCTAGTAAAGTTGATGCTTCCAGCTGGGGTTGGCCACCAATGCCCTGTGAAGTGGACGGACTTGATTTTTCCCTCATCCTTTCTAAGGAATTTTGGACATTTATTAGAAGCTTAAGTGTGTGTATGAGGGTGGGTGAGGGAGAAAATCTAGAGCGAACCCAGTGAGAAGGTACCAAGTTCTAGAAGGAACTAGTTTTTCTGAGTGATGATTCCTTAGCCAGCATCTCATCCCTGACTGGCCTGGATGCAATGACTAGGCAGGTGCTTTCTTTGGTACAAGTATGGGGACTCAGAGCACTATTGGCTGCTGTATGCACAGGGATGCAGTCAGAGAGGGAAATGAAACCCCACCTAGCTGCGAATTCAGAGGACTCTGGTCCTCTCCCACCCCACCCCCATCCTTTATTAATAAGGGATCCCTTAAAATTGTTGGGCACTTATCATGTGCCCCACAGTGTCCTCAGTGATGTCTGTACATGAACTTAATGAATCTGCAACGACTCTTTGAAGTAACTCATTCTGTCCATGTCCATTCTGGGCATGAGAAGACAGGCACAGAGAGGGCAGGAAAATTCCCAAGGAAAATTAAGTGGCAGATCCAGAATGTGAGCCCAGGTGTCCTTGCTCCCTGGGTTGGGCTCTTAACCACAGCACCCTCCTATCTCCATGAAGGTAGAGTGGTCTCCATGCTGAAGCTGGAGGACCTCCAGGCTGAGCACACGTGTCCTATCCTGGTTGGCATCCAGGGAAGCTTTCTCTCTGCTTCCTCTTGCTCCATGTCCCATGTCTCTCTCACACTGACGTCTGTCCCACTGTGGATATTGGGGAGTCACCTGTGTCTCTCAAAGAGCATGACACTCACGGGAGCCCTACCCCTCATGGGGAGACCAGGCTCCGGTGTTTGGCAGATTGGGCTGCTTTCCTAATTTGCAAAAAATTGCCTCATCTTCCTAAGCTCCAGTTTCCTGGACTAGGAAACAATCACATGGTTTCATGATGGCAAACAGACTAGGGAGTGAAGGAAGGGGATGAGCAGAAGCTGGGAGCCATTTGGCTCAAGTCAACGGAGGGAGAGCACAAGAGGAGCTTTGGGGCTCCCCCTACCCGCTCTTCAAACTAAGCACCCGAGACTCCCTTCCAGGACAGGGTCCCACACGCAGGAGATGGTAAATCTGCTGATGCTAAATCAAAACTGAACAAGACATGGGCAGAAGAGAAAAAGAAAGATAAAGCCCAGATAAGAGTCTGCCCAGGAAGTCTCAGAAAGCAAGCCACTGTTTTGGAACACTGCACAAAAGCAATAGAAAAAAGAGCCCCGTGAAGTCAGTGTTTCTAACTCCTGGACAATGCCTCCTAAAAAGTCAGGAAAATTAGTTTCTCATAAAAATGAGCCACAGGAAAGAATCACGAGTGACTCTAACACAATGTTATTATAAGGGAACAAGAGAATGAGGAGCAAAATAGCATTTTTACAGACAGACGTGCCAGGAAAGAGAACACAAGTACAATGTTCTATTTTAAATGAATGAAAGACAGTGTGGTTTCAGATGGGAAAGAATACTACGGATTAGAACTAGAGAAACTCAGGAGCCAGGAGACAGAACTCAGGGAAGAATTATAAATAGAAAAGAGTACCCTGGAAGGGATGGAAGACCAAGCACACACTCCAAGTTCTTAGGAGAAATAGAGAGAGAGGAGGAGAAAAAAAAAAAAGAAATGAAAATAGAAAAAAATGTCTTATGAGACAGGCAAATATTGAAGACAGGCAAAGACAAATTCAACACATAGACCACAGAAGCCCCTGAAGAAGAAAGCCAAAAGGACAGAACAATGACCAAAGGTGTAAGTCAATAAGACTCTCCTGCAGTAGAATGCAATTTAAAATTCCACATTAAAAATATCGATGCATTACACTGATAGGTAATAGTGGGATGCACTGTGACGTATTGGACAATTTCATTCCCCAGCACTTCCCCTTTCCCTCCTTTTCTTCCTCTTCTGCTCCCCTTCCTCTGCTCTACTGGTCTCCCTTCAATTTCTATGAGACCTCCCCCCGTTTATCTTTCTAGCTTCTGCATATGAGAGAAAACACCACCCTTGACTTTCTCAGTTTGACTTGCTTTGCTTGCCATAGTACTTTCAATTTCCATCCATTTGCCTAAAAGTGACTTCATTTCATTCTTCTTTGTATATAGGCACCATGTTTTCTTTATCCATTCATCTGTTGGTGCACACCGAGGCTGGTTCTGTAACTTTGCTCTTGTGAATTGTGCCGTTAGAAACATGGGTGTGCATGTATGGCTATAGTGTGCTGACTTGAATTCTTTCGGCTAAATTTGGAGGAGCTGTTTAGCTGGATTCTATGGTGGTTCCATTCCTAGTCTTTTGAGGAACTTCCATACTGATTTCCATAGTGGTTACATGAATTCACAATCCTGTCAATAGTGTGTAAGTTGAAATTCCATATTGAAAGAGCATACTCTGGTCCTGAGAATATTGATACAAAACAACCCACTGTGAGACAGAGTCTAGTAAAATTATTGAACCATAAAGACAAAAAAATCCATTGGTCATCTAGGCCCACAGAACTAGTGATTTTAAAGGGAAATAGAATGAGATATTGAGAATTTTATAAAGTAATGCTTCATTAGAGGAGAAAATGGAGTAACATATTTAATGTACTTGAGGAAAGACAGTATGAGCCAAGGATTTTAATGTTCCTCAACACTGACATTCGAGAATATAAGGGAACAAACACACGCAAGAACTCAGGAATGTTTCCCCTGAGACTTCCAAGAGGAACCTACTAGCAAATGAACTTCAGAACACCCAGACAACTAGAAAGATGTGAACATAAGACTCGTGATAAGCACTAAATATATGATTACTACTGAACTAACGACAAAAAATGGGAGAGAGAATGGTGTGTACCAGCGGCTAAATACTTCACAGTGCAATGGTGTGTGGCGGCTGAAGCTTCCGGTACAATTTTAAAAATGGGAGAATATGGGGCTGGGGTTGTGGCTCAGTGGTAGAGCGCTTGCTTAGCATGTGTGAGGCACTGGGTTCGATTCTCAGCATCGCATATAAATAAATAAATAAATAAATAAATAAATAAATAAAATAAAGGTCCATTGACAACTAAAAAGATTTTAAAAAATGGGTGAATATAAAGATCAATTGCAAAAGCAATTTCTTTCAGTCATCATACTGATGGTAGTGGTGTATATCATTATATATATAATGTGTGATAAAGCTAATGAGTAATTGTGAGATATTTAAGTTTTGTTATCTCCTGGGTTTGGAGAACCGTCACTGCTTATGTGGAAGAAAGAAGACAGAGGTGGGATATAGAAGTGACTATGTTGGAAATCCAGTCTTGACTTCCAACAGGAAGTGCCAGGGAGTATGTACTTGTGTTGTGGACATTGGCTCCTATCATTTTTATTTAGATCTAACTCATCCTTTCTATTGGTTGAAGGGATCCATACTATTATTTGACTTTACCACAATTAATTCAAGAAAAAACGTATTCCCCCAAATTTCAGTATTTATGGATCAGTTAACACCATTTCTGAGTATATGAGGGAATATTTTTGAGTGAGAAATTCCTAGGAATAGAATGCAGGGTCAGGGAATATGCTTTCCAATAAATATTAGGTAATTGTCACCGGAAAAAGTTGTACCCATTTCAGCTTCCACTATGAATGGGTAAGAGCACTGTGTTCCCACATTCTTATGACCTGTTTTCAGTCCCATGGGTAAAAGATTGCTTGAGTGTACATTTCTTTGATCACCAAAGAGATGGAGAATGTCCACAGGTTTATTCCTCATTCTTCTTTTGTGAATTGCTTATTTGAACTTTGACTTATTTAAAGTTGAGAGCTTGTCTGTTTATTGTTTATTTATTAGAACTTTCAATATATTATGGATGCTGGTCTGTTTTTGGTTGGAAATGTGTCTCCTTAGTGTGATATTTCTTTTAACAAGGAAAAGGTTTAAGATTTTATGTTGCCTAGATCTGTCAATTCCCATCCCTTTTTAAAGGTTTCTGGGTTTTCCATAACTTTTTTTAAAAAAGATTTTCTTTACCCTCAGTTACAATAATTTTCCTCTATTTCTCTCTAGTGGTTATATGGTTATATTTTTAATCTGCTGGAATTTTACTTTTATGTGTGGAGTGAGAGAGAAATCTATGGTGTGTGTATGCATGTTTGTATAGTATCTATCCATTAATCATCTCTCATCTCACTCTTTCTTTCCAAAAGATAGCCAGTTTATCCAATATCCTTTATTAAGTAGTCTATCTATTCTCCATTGATTTGAAAAGCCTTTTTTCACTCAGTAAATTTATATGTTATAGGTATTTCTGACACTTTTTTCTGTTACACCAGACTCTGCTGCTTTCTTTCTGGACTATACTTCTCTTTCTTGTGCCTCTTTCTTAAACATGATAAATAAGGAGCATTTGGATAACCTTGCATGTTTCTCTTCCTTGCTACCACATGGACATGGGCTGAGCAGCATCTGACAATCCGCAGACAACCGGTCTTTGGGTAACAGCAGTCTTCTCTGTAAATCCCAGGCTTCCGTTCTAGCTCAATCCTCTGACTTCTTGTTTGGACTCCTGAGTCTCTGGGGTTTAGTCATCCCTTCATGAACGAATTCAGTTGTTGCTCTACCTTGGCCACACCCATACTGAACTCTTAATTATTTTAGATGCATATAAATTTCAATATCTGACAATTGCTCCTAACTTCCTTTCTGTGTTATTCTTTTACATATTCATCTTCATTATTCTTGCTCATTTGTTTTCTAAATGACTTTATACTATGGTTTGCATATGGTTTGAGTCTGGCAACCTTGTTCCCCAATGTGGTGGTGGTAGTGCCTTTGAGAGGTGGGGCCTTGTAAAAGGTCCTTATGTCATTGGGGGAGATTCTCTTGGAAGGGATTAAGGTAGTTTGTATACGACCTCCAAGTGCTCACAAGAGTAAATTGTTGTAAGAGTGAGTCTAACCCAAGTCACTCTTTGGCTTTTTGTTTTGCAATGTGTTTCTCACTCCCATATGGCTACTACTGTGATGCCATTAGACCCTTACCAGAAGCTGAGCAGATGGGGCTGCCTGATCTTGGGCTTTTAACTTCCAAAACTGTGAGCTAAATAAACATCTTTACTTCATAAAGTTAGCCTGCCTTAGGTATTTTGTTATAGTAACAGAAGATGGAACAATACACCTTAATTATCAATTTAAGTTAAAATTATAATTATTGGTATTCCATTTGAAATACCATTATATTCATGAATTAATTTGGAAAAGAGTAAAGAAATATGCAGTGTGTGTTTTCACATCCAAGAATATGATTTCTCATTTTAGGTCTTTTGAAAATGTCTTTTTGTGCATTTTCATAGAGTGCTTATATTTTCTTGTTAAGCATATTTTTAGATGAGTTATAATTGCTATGGATATTTTGAATGTGGTTCTGCTTTTCATTATGTTTTTCTTCACTATATTTTACAACTGATTTTTGCTTATGTAAAGTTAAGCCATCACATTTAAAAATATTTACCCCCTGCTCTAGTGTGGATCTGAAATGTCCCCTGAAGACCCATGTGTTAAAGGTCTGGGCTCCAGCTTGGTGCTATTGGGAGTTGGTGGAAAAATTAGAGGGGTGGGGCCTAATGAGAGGATTTAGGTTATTGGGGGTGTGCCCTCAAAGGGGTTTATGGCTTTTGTCCAAGCCATGAGAAGAACGGCTTCACCCTGCCTCATGGTGTGAGGCACCATGATGTGCTACCAGTCTCAAAACGATGGAGCCAGTATGGACAGAAAACTCCCAAACTCCGAGTCAAATAACCCTTTTCTTTTTGTAAGTTGATCATCTCAGGAGAGCTACTCTCACACCCTCAGAAGCCCTTCTTGTGGAGATCCTGAGGGAGGGGAGGGCAGGGAAGGGGTAAGAAATTGAGTTGGAAGGGTCACAAGGGATTTTCTGCTCTTCCCCCTCATTTGAAGTCTGGCTCTGTGATAAAGTAAGCCGCATTTCAAATGATTTTTTACCTTGCTTAAGCTTTGATACCACTAGGTCACTCAGGGACCTTCCAGACACTCCAGGCATTGGTGAGGTTTGCATCAAGATAACATCCCTCCCCTGCCCAATCCTCTCCCCATTGGCTCAGAGGTGGAGCATCCATGGCTCAGAGATGGGGTATCTACTGCATTACAGGCAGTCCAAAACACCAGTATCTACATGTAATATGTACCCTCAACCTTTGTTGTGTCCTATTTCTTTAAAAAATTCTATGGTTCTTTTTGGTTATATATAACATTAGGATTCATTTTGACATTATACAAGTGTTGACTCTCATTTGCTCTAAGTCAGTCCCCAGTATTTCCCTTTTCCTCCCTTCCTCTCTCCCCTTGTTCTCTCCCTCTACTCCACTGATCTTTCTGCTATTAAAGTTTTTAAAAATTAGTGCTTTGCGGATATACATAATGGTGATTTGCTGTGGGATATTCACACATGTACCCAGGAAGTCAGGTCAGATTCCTTCCCTTATCCTGCACCTCCTACTTCTGCTCAATCCCCTTCCTCTATGCCACTCCTCTTTCTCTTTTGATGGAATTCCCCCAACCCCTTTTCTTTTCCCTTATTTTGGACTAGTTTCTGCATGATGTCTCACATTTCTTGATAAAACTCTAAATATACTTTATGGCAAGAGAGTTGTTTCCTATATCATTAAATATTTTCAGGAGTTCTGAGATACAGAATTTGCTGATTATTTCATATTGATATCTACCTACAGAAGTTGGTGTAAAATTGCACTGACATGGGAGGGACAAGATGTTGGTGGTAATTGAAGCCACATGGTCAGTATCTTTTGAATATATATATATATATATATATATATATATATATATATATATGTCATCTCTGGCTTTGGGCTAGGCTCAACACCAAGTGGAACTGAAGTCATGTACAGAGCTTTCACAATTAATATGGGAAACTGTCTAACAAGTTGCACAATTTGGTTTAATGGGATGTCTGATGAGTGACACATGGTTGTTTGTCAACTAAAAATATCTTGAAGACCTTTGAGCAAACCAAGGGAGACCTCTCTTGTGTCATGTCTCACAAACAGCTGCGCCCTGCTCTGGGTACACATAATTGCTGCAACTGATTTGGGAGGGCTGCAAGTGTTGATGCTGTCATATTAATTTGCTCCATAAATCAGCACATGGACTTGACAGCCTTTTAAAATCTTTATCATTATGCATTTATCCTTTGTATTCTGAAGGAGTCGTATCTGCCTTTGATCCAAAGCTACTTATATTCATCAAGCAAATATTTATTGAGCATCGGGAGGTACTGTGTTGTAGGGCCCAGGACCCATCTTCAAGGAGCTCACAGTCCAATGGGGAAATAGGTATATAAGTGAAAAATTGCAATTTAGTCTCATCAGGATAGTGATAGAGTTAGGCATCGATAGAGTGTTGCTACAAAGAATCATTCATTCATTCATTCATTCATTCATTCATTCATTCATTCAACAAAGTCCTGCTAAGATAGCAGTGTGGCCTCTGCATACACAGATAAACAGGACATGGTGACTAATTTAGGGAGCTCAGGCTTAGAGCAGGAAATATATATACACACATGTATACACACACACATATGCACACACACACATACACACACATATGCACACACATACACATGTATACAGATTAGATTATGCATAAGTATCAGCTACATTAACCCTTAGGGAGCATCGTGGGGCAAGCCAGAGTAGGGAAAAGTCCTCTTTTGGGGAAATTAGGAAAGACCCCAAAGGACAAGGGGCATTTGAAGTAAATCTTGGAAAATATACTAGACCAATGGGGAACTTTCAGGTGGTAGTAGTGGTGTATGCAAAGGTGGTGAAAGGGAGACATTGTGTAGGACCTGGGAGTACTATGACATAGACTGAACATGTTGGGACAGGGCTGTGGTGAGAGGAGAGACCAGAGAATCAAGCAGAGGTCACATCATGGCAGGTCTTGAATGGCCAGTCAAGGAGCCTATCATTATCCCAAACCTCAATGACTGCCAAGTTCTAGTTTTTCTCTTCCTCAACTTCCTTCCTTTAGAAATGCCAGCCTAATTATTTGCATACTAAAAACATAAAGTAAAGATTCAAGCCTGAGAATGCCATGCACAGGAAATAATAAGCATTGAATTAAGCTCGATTGTTGGTTATGAATTTTCCAAATTACTATTCTGTTACTTGTTTGTCATATTTTAATGCAGGCAACATCTATAATTGATCATGAAATGGTTAAAAGAGGAGAAGTAATTAGTGAGAACTGAACAGAATCATATATACCATGGGAATGTATGGGAATCATGCTCCTTACTATTCATGGTAACTGCTAAAAGGTAGACCAGTTGCCTCTATTAAAAGACCTCTCCAGTTAAATCCAGCATTCTGGAAAAGAGGTGATGAAATAGAATCCTCCAAAGGTTCCTTTCTAGAATTTAGAGGTTCGAACTCTTGTCCCACTAAAGTGAAGGAAGAAGGAATCAGGATGGTATTCACAATTCAAGGTCACAGTGCCTTTTCAAAGTAAATGAATTACCAACTCCACCTATGGTAAGGATGATGATATTTGGTAAGTTAAGCAATAGGTTCTAGACTATTACTAATTAAAGGGAGGTTCATTGTCCATGGTCTGGTGCCAACAGCATCAACATCACATGGAAGCTCCTTGGAATGCAGAATCCCAGGCCTAAGATCTACAGAGTCAAAATCTGCATATTAACAAATTGCCCCACCTCTGCCTCCAGATTCTATGCTGATTAAAATGAGAGAAGCATTGACACTAGAAGAGTCAGGTCAACTGACTTCAAATTTTCTCCTCTAAGACCACATTTACATCTACTTTTAGCTACTATGTTTGTTCCTAAATATCATGAAGAATTTTGGTCAGGGATAATGGTCGAGTCTTCAGAGTGCCTGTTTCTTCTTTTAGTGTGAGTTCTGGGATTAACATGTGGATAGTGCTTCATGACTGGTCTTGTAAGGTTAGAGAAAAATCTTCATGGAAAACAGAATAGAAAATTCTCATTCTCGTGGGTGATCTCTTATTAAAGAAAATTCTGACATTAAAAAAAACCAACTCTATCTCACTAAGGCAATTTATTGGGTATCCACCCTGCCCCGAATTTGAAAGTATTTTCTATTTTAATTGCTGGGTATATTTATTCACTCATTAGTTCATTTATTCCACAAAACTTTGTTGTCTGTGCTATGTTCTGGAGACCCCAAGGGTTAAGACAGTGTCACTATTCTCAAGGAAGATCTGAAGGAGGAGACAAGAAAACAATAATTACAACCCAATTGATATGTGATAAATAACAGCCCTTCCTGGTTACAAAGTTTTTTGCTGGCCCCAATTTCAAGCATTTTGCTTAGTACATAGACCATGTATCATGTGAGTTTCTCAGTTCTTGGGTTTGGACTAGATTGTCATTTCAGTTATAATCTAGTCATAAACCAAGTGCTTTGGGAAAGGGGCATGATACAAAGAACGGGATAGTTCTGTTGGGGGATAGGTGGCAATTCATGGAGGTGATGACCTTCATTCATTCATTTGGCAGATATTTAGCAACCATATGCAAAACACAGACTGATGGGGTGGGGTATTGAGGGTTAGGAGTGGTGATCCTTCATTCCTGCCCTTGATTCTATCAGGGAAGATGCCATTAGACATGTAATCATGCAGTGAGTCAAGCGCTCTCAGTGTAACACATGTCACAATGGTGACCCATTGCTGAGAAATGCTTTCTGGAGTCTCCTGAGCTGACACTTGCAGAAGGAGTACTGGAGGGAGGAGTATTCTAGGTAGCAGGACCAGTAAAAGCAAAGACCGGGGGGAACAAAGGAACTTGTCATTTTTCCAAATGACAGCTCAGAGTTGCAGGAAGAATGTGGGTTACCCTAGAAGTTAGGTGTCTTCTTTGCTCAGCATTTGTTTAAATAACCAGCTTTCTCTAGGCCTTGTGAACAGGAACGATGTGACAACAGAAAACTAGACCTGGCCTAACAGACCACTTTGGAATGATTTAACTACAAGGATTGGCCTCCACTTCCCCAATGGGGATTCTTGAGCCCCCTTGATCCCCCCAACAATTTCCAAGGCATTGTGGGTGGAAAGTGCTTAGCCAAGTAGTAAACACTCTGCCGCATTGTTTAGAAGTTTCCCTCGCCCCCTTACCCCAGGGAAACATCTGCAGGGTGAAGTGAGGTAAGTGGATATGCTTTCGGCTTCCATGTTGAGGGAGGGTGGTTAATTAGAAGACTTAAGTTTTTCTTCTTAAGTACACAATAGCTTTTGGGGAAATGGCTGACTGTCCCCAGCTGCATGTAAATGCCCAACCGGAAGCAGCAGACAAAGGACTGATTATGACAGAGTGGCATTGGGCTGTTAGTGAGGAGCTGCCAGATGCTGTTAGCAAGTGGGAATAAAAGTGAAATTGGCGACTTGCCTGGGAAGGAGCATCTCTATGCCTCATAGAAATCCAAGGGGGAGTACAATCTGGACAGACTGTGGATGGTTCAAGGCTGGGGATCAGAGTGTGCCAGCCATGGATCCAGACAATCTCCAGCACTGGGAGACATTAGGTCATAATTATTTTCAGATCAGGGATGTGGGGAGCCAGTGGCAGGCAGCATCTGAATCCAGGTTGGACTATGAGGGTTAGCAACTGAGTTGTGTTATGGTTTGAACTGTGTTCCCTTTAAAAGATATGTTGAAGTTCTAATCCCTGTGACTCAGAAAGTGATCTCTTTTAGGATCAGGGTCTACAGAGGCTAATCAGGTCAAAATGATGTCATTTGGGTAGGCTCTAATCCAATATGACTGGCATTCTTATAAAAAGGGGAAATTCTCATAAAAAGGGGAAAAAGACAGATAGGCATGGAGACCACACAGCTGAGTGATGCATCTATAGGCCAAGGGCTACTGAGGGTTCCTGGCAAACCCCAGAGACTAAACATGTTATGGTCTGGATGTGGAATGCTCCCATTAGAGTTCATGTGTTCAAGTTCAATGCTGCAATGTTCAGAGATGAAATGATTGGATTGTGAAGATTGTAACCTCCTCAATGAATCAATCCACCCGATGAATTGATCCTTTGATAGCTGAATGGATTACTGGGAGGTGGGACCTGGTGAGAGGAAGTAGGTCACTGGGGGCATGCTCTGGAAGAGTCTATCTTCTTCCTACTCCCTTCCTCTTTCTCTCTGTTTCCTGGCTGCTGTGAGTTCAGCAGCTTTCCTCCACAATGCCCTTTCTGCCATGGTGCTCTGCCTCACCTCAGGCCCAGAGCAATGGAGTCAGTGGACCACGAACTGTGACCTCTGGAAGAGTGAGCTAAATAAATTTTTTGTCCTCTAAGTTATTTTGGTCAGGTATTTTGCTCACAGGTATGAAAAGTTGACTAACATAAAGAGGCATGGAAGGATTCTGCCCTAGAGTTGTGAGAAAGAGCATGGCCTACAGACATTTTGATTTGGGACCTCTAGCCTCCTGAGCATGAGACAATAAATGTCTGTTGTCTTAAGCCACCCACCCACTTGGGTAGGTGGTAGAACAGTCTCCAGTGGCTGGACACTGATACAACTTGCTTTCTTTTCACTGAAGAGTGTTTAGTTTCTCAAACCCCTTTGATAAGACAAGGCATGATGCTTTTGATATAGACAGGAGAGCCAATCATTCTCCCAGGGCCCTTGCCAATTGCTCAAATCCTTATGGTACACTGATTGTGCCCATCTGCATGTGTGCCCACTCTGGGTCCTGAGAAAAGTGAACTGTCCCTGAGGTAGTAAAAGCAGATGCTTCATGGAAAGGCAGACCTCTCCTCCCGAGTTGAACTTTCCAATGTCTCAGTTTTCCCATCAATAGAGTTAGGATTATACCTTTCCCTTCTAGATTGATGAGGAGATTGAGAATATACATGAAAAGTATACCCAAAGGACTTAAAATCAGATTACTTCAGTGATGCAGCCACATCAATGTTCATAGCTGCTCAAGTCACAATAGCTAGATGTGGAACCAACCTAGATGCCCTTCAGTAGATGAATGGATAAAGAAACTGTGGTATATATATACAATGGAATATTACTCAGCCATAAATAAGAATAAAATTATAGCATTTGCTGGTAAATGGGTGGAAATGGAGAATATCATGCTAAGTGAAATAAGCCAAGTCCAAAAAACCAAAGGCTGAATGTTTTCTCTGATAAGTGGATGATGATACATAACTGGGTGGGGGTGGTGGTGGCAGGTGGGAATAAGAGAAGAGTGCAGGAACTTTGGATGGTGTAGAGGAAAATGGGATGGGAGGGGTAGGGGAAGGAAAGATAGTAGACGGAGACAGATAGTTTTACCCTATGTATATGTAAGAGTACATGAATTGTGTGAATCTACATTAAAAAAAGAATCTGTGGCATACATACACAATGGAGTATTATTCAGCCTTAAAAGAGAATAAAATTGTGGCATTTGCAAAAAAATAAAATCCAAATGGCTGGGCTGGGGCTCTGACTCAGTGGTAGAGTGCTTCCCTAGCATGCATGAGGCACTGGGTTCAATTCTCATCACTGCATACATATAAAGAAATAAAGGTTCATCAACAACTAATATGATATGTAAATGGCCACAAATGCATTGCTTTATTTCTGGGTTCTTTTTTTTTTTTTTCCAATCAGGCTGTGTGTGTGTGCTTATGTCCATACCACTTTGTTTTGATTACTATAACTTTGTAGTAAGTTTTGAAATCAGGAAATATGAGTCCTTTGACTTTCTTTCAAAAATTTTTTTACTGGTGTTAGTGGAAAAGAAAAAAAAGTAATAAGCACAGGTCAATTAGAGGAAATGAAAATAAAATTTAAAGGGCTGAGGGTGTAGCTCAGTGGTGGAGCACTTACTTGATTAGTATGTGCAAGGCCCTGGATTCAATTATTAATACCATTAAAAAAGTTAAAAAATAGAGTTTGTTATCTTCAGAGAGGTCTTTGATGGGGTCAATGTGGGAAATATTTTTGAGTCTGGA
>JAJEJO010000354.1:1759111-1770751 GCA_020662805.1 Glaucomys volans | reverse complement strand
TTTTTATTATTATTTATTTGATACAGAGTCTGGCAAAGTTGCCAAGGCTCCCTGAACTTGTGATCCTCTTGCCTCTGCCTTCTGAATTGCAGGGATTACAGGCCCTAACCCTATAACACTTTATTTTTGAAGGGCTGCCTCTGTGGACTCTTGGTGCCCAGTGGCTAGCTTAGTAGTTTTCTTGACCCTTCACAGGTAGGAGGGTTGTTCAAATGAACCATACCAGCTTGGCCGGCTTATTCACTATTCCCAGAACCTGACTCACTCATTACCAGTCCGTGGCATGGTTTCCTGTCTGTCTTTTCCTAGTATTACCATTTTAGCTTTAACTAGGTCAATTCCAAACAGGGCTTGTGCCTGGAAAACTTTATTTCATTCTTGTTGCAAACCAACAATGTAAGAGCATTCCTCCCAGGGCCAACTCTGGGTTTGGCCTGATCCTCCCAAACCCTTGGGCTGTTCACCTGCCATTCCTTTACACCATCATGAAGGTCCTTTCCCTACCTTGTATTCCGGGTCAACTCCTACTTATCTTCCAGGGTCCCACTCACTCTGAAGCTGTCTATGCCACTCTGTGTCCCTCACGAGGTGCTTGTCACATTGTGTTCCTATACCTCCTTTCCCTGTACACTGGGAGGATCTTGGGAAAGGGGACTGAACTAATTCAAAGGCTATGGCATGTAGATGGGATGATAGAAAGGTAAAAGAGAGGGAGGGTGGGAGGTTCGAACAGAGAGGGAGGGCGATGTGACCCAAACAGCTTCTCCTAAGGTGTGAAAAGTTGATGTCTATAATCTTCCCTGATGCTTTTCATAATCTGAATTTATAAACTCCAAGGAAGATCAGCATGGTGGGCTGGGTGGACGGTAGTATTAAGGGCTGATTTTGGGGATAAGTATCCCTTTGTCCTGCTTCCACCTGGGGTTCAGAGCTTACTGCCCTACCCCTTGGGTTTGCCGCCCAGGCTCTGGGTGACTTTGCATCTCTGTGGCTTCCTGACTCCTCCAATCTTGTTCTACTGCTTGGATTTACCTGTACTTATTATTGGACTGGATGAGTCTCTGTGGGACCTCCCAAATTTGCAGTTGCTTGGGTGTCAGTGTCAGAGGAGCCCAGTGGACAGTGTCCTATATGCACAGGGCCTGAGGAAGAATGTGGACTCTGAACCAAATCAATGACTGGCCCTGGCCACTGGCTGCGGTGTTTGGAGTGTGTTGCTCCATTGCTGCTGAGCAGGCAGCAGCTTTTAGCCTGAGCCTACGCGCAGACCTCTGCACACATTCTTCCTTCCTTTATCTATCTTAGGTGAGGTGTGATGAGGCTGAAAAGAGAGCCGACCAGCAACAGTTTGTATAAGATCTACAGTCTGTTTGTTTATTTATTTGTAGGATCCACAGCTCTTAAATGGGAGAGTGCTATGATTCAGGGGTCCTGGAAATTGATTTTATATAAAACAATCAATGGTCTGTTGATATCCAGAGGAGATTGGTTCCAGGATTCCCTAGGGAATCCCCAAATTATCAGATGCTCAAGTCCATTATATAAAATGGTGTGGCATTTGCGTAGAACCTATGTACATCCTCTTGTATGTTTTAAATCATTTCTAGATAACTTATAATACCCAATACAATGTCAGTGCTATGGAAATACTTGTTCTGTTGTATTGTTTAGGGAATGATGACAATAAAAAATATCTGTACACACGCAGTACAGACAAAACTTTTTCCCCCCAAATACTTTTTGGTCTGTGATCTGTTGAATCCTTGGATGTGGAACCCGAGGAATGAGAGCCGACCGTATCTGCCAATATCTGAAGGAACAGGGTGTGACCTTCCCCAGGGGCAACTGCATTTGAAGGCAACCCCTACCTTCCCCATTAAAAAAAAGACCAAATATAATCTCAGCCTGGGTTGATCTGACTCTCTAGAGTCATAGGATTTTCATTCACATTGAGAGAGAGAAAACTTATGAGGCCTCAAAACCCTTATGAACTTGATAACTTCAGCCAATCCTTCTTCACTCACTCCCTGGCTCTCAGTTTTCTTATCTGCACAATTGTCACACTGTCGTACTTACTTCGTGGAGTTCGGAGGATCCCCGAAGTTCATATAAGTCATAAAATGTTAAACAAATGCTAAAGCTTTGATGGTCATTATTATGAACAGAGCACAAACCATTCATCTCGGCACAGAGGGGATCTCAGAGTGACCTGTAGAATTAATGGGACTGATGACATTTATCTCCTGACATCCATCTCTTCACCGTCATCTGTCTTAGAGCCTTTGGGAGGAACTCATAACGAGGCGTAGGTAGGTGGCGGAGCTGAAGTTGGTCTCTGTTCTTGGTTTGAGCACTCTGCCCCGGGCATTTGTGTGCACCGTTGAGGAAGGCTATTGGAATGTGAAACCCCTGAGTCTTGGTGGGGGCTCTGCTGACATCTGAGGTCCTCCAGTGTCTGCCCAAAGCTCCAGTCTCCATTGTCCACCTTTATGTACAATCACATTTTTCTCTCCTGCAGACTCACCCACCCACCTGCAGCATCAGGGAAGCCTTGATCCTCCCAGGAACCAGGAACCCAGCTAGCCTGCCCCTGTCTCCTAATCCTGGGTCATACTTCTCCTTTTTTTTTTTTTCTTCTTTCAGAAAATGTGCCAAATCTGAGATTTTATCCCAGCCAGAGAACCCAGGAATCCTAAGTCTCCATTGTTGTCAGTCCTCCCGTCTGGGCTGTTCAGGAAGGAACTGTGCCCAGGACAATAACAAACAAACCAAAACGACAACAGCAACAACAAGAGAAAGGCAGTGCTGCTGTTGTTGTGGGATGAACTCCAGGAAATTCAGCAGATTTCCGGCATGGCAGGTGGGACACGGTGAAGGACTCCTTTGGATAATCTCAGTCAACTCCAGGGCCCTCAGGGAGCTTTGCACGTCCATGAGCCTTACGGCTAGACTGACCTTCCTCAAAATCACCTTGTTGAGAAAGACCAGACCCCACCCAGGGGCCCCAGCCCAGAAGCTCTGAGAACACCAGGACGGGGGACAA
The DNA here is from genome assembly GCA_020662805.1 of Glaucomys volans. Taxonomy (NCBI): domain Eukaryota; kingdom Metazoa; phylum Chordata; class Mammalia; order Rodentia; family Sciuridae; genus Glaucomys; species Glaucomys volans. Next base: position 1,767,708 of record JAJEJO010000354.1, on the reverse strand, counting down.
TGTCCCCTTCTTGTACCAGAGAAGCCCCAGGTACCTCCCCCAGGTTTTGGTCTCTAGCACATGAGTCTGGAACCTCACGGAGAAGAGAGACCAGGCCAAAGCAGCAGGAAGCGATGGTCCAGGTTCAAGTCCCACCACTCTGGCTTTCTGGAAGAAAGAGATAGAGAAGGGTCATATTCTATAGCTTGAGTGCTACCCCATCCCAGCAAGGCTTGCTCCCTACCTGTCCAAACTTTTTTTAGATACGAAGATGACTTTTTTGTTTAGAGAAAGAATAAATACAACAAATCACTTGTTTAATTGACAAATACAATGAACATGATATAAAATGAGAAAAATAAGATAATTTTATTATTTTCTTGACATATCTCTAATGTTTTTCTCTTACGACTGCTATACAACAATGAATTTGTAATATAATTTCCCACAGAGGGAAGGATAATTCAGCCTTTCCCCTAGTATGATTGATTGAAATGTATTTATTATTGATGCTTTAGGACAGTTTCCGCTTCCTTACTCTCTGCTAGTAAAAATATGCACATTTTAAAGAATGTTTTGAAATTTTAAAAAGCATCTATCAAATTTCTTTCATGTAGGGTATCTTGCAATTTTCAGGGCATTCAAAATTTTGTATGCAGTTGTTAATCTTTTAAAAATATTTATTTTTATTGAGATATAAGTCCCATCCATAAAATTACCTCTTTAAAGTGTATCGTTCACAGAGATGTGGAACCACCATCACTGTCTAATTCCAGAACATTTGCATCACTCCAAAAAGAATTACTATACCCAATAGCGGTCACTTCCCATTTGTCTGTCCCCCACCCCAATTCCTTGCACCTACAATTCTGCTTTCTGTCTGTGGATTTGCCTGTTCCCAACAGTTCATATAAATGGAAGCTTACAATATGTAGCCTAGGATGCCTCAGTTCTTTCCCTTAGCTACTGATCTCAGGGTTCATCCATGTTACAGAACTTCATTCATTCATGGAATCAGCATTTCCTTCATTTATATGTCTGAATAAGATTCCATTGTATGAACATCTGCCATTTTGTTTCTTTATTCATACGTCAAAGGTCATTTGGGTGTCCCCCACATTTGGCTTTCATGAATAATGCTTCTATGAACATTCATGTGTGATTTTTTCCCACGGGTCTGTTGGATATACATGTAAGAGTGGAATTGCAGGGTATGTGGTATGACTATTCTTAACTGCATAACTATGGGCCTTTCTTTTCCTTTTTCTAATTTGCTCTAATTAGTTCAACATGACAGTAGAATGCATTTTGACACATTTTACACAAATGGAGCACAACTTCTCATTCCTCTGCTGTACATGGTGCGGAGTCACACTAGTAGTGTAGTCATACATGTATATGAGGTAATAACATCTGTCTCATTCTATCCTCCTTCCCACCCCCACTGCCCCACCCCCTCACTGCCCTCTGCACAATCCTAATTTCCTTCATTTTTTCCTACCCACCCCCCACTAGGAATCAGCACTTATCAGAGAAAACACTCGGCTATGGGTCTTTCTTAAACGTGACCAGAAATGATGCCTCTTCTCCTTGCAGGCAGGGGAAGGTTGGGGTTGGGGGTGGGGTGGGCTGGGAGGGGTGGTCGAGTACCCAGCATTGTCTCTAGTGCCCCCTTCTTCCTTCTTTGATTGCCCTGATCAATGAAGGCATGGTGTCAGCGACGTGCCTGTCAGGAAAAATAAAATGAATGTATGGGTTGCCGTGCTAAAAAAAGAAATGAAAATAATTTTATTTAGTCCCAAGAGGGAAATACATTCTTATGATTTTAATGCTTCCATGTGTGAAGCATCCCAGATCCACCACTAAGAGTTGTGGGCCTTGACTGAGTGACTTGACCTGTCTGTGAGTTGGTGTCTTCATCTGTAAAATGGGAAGTACTAACTTTGTACCTTCCTTGTGGAGCTGCGGTGAGACCCCAGGTTAAGTCATGTGGCACACTCAACAATGTCCCTGGAGAATGTACAGACTAGCAATCCTGTTGGCCTTCTGTAGGAATGGATATATGTCTACGAGGTGATCTCCACAGGCTTTGGTCACTGAAGTGTCAATTTTTAGGGCATGTGTGAGAAGTAGCAGGCAAGAAAGGGCAGACACACATCTGAGCCTGACATCAACTAATTAAATGAATTGCAGACCATTCTTCAGCACAGCCTGGTCAGCACAGCTGATGGGAAGCGAGGGTGACTCCTGGCCAGTTTGTCCCTGAAATGCAGAGTGGGCGTGGGAGGGACTCTGCAAGGAGATGTTGGCTTCCGCTGTGAAATCTTGCCCTGTGTCTAGAAGCCTGGACTTCTCCTATTTTTAAGGAGTTACCCTGCAAATTGAGATTTTCCAAAGTAAGTTTCAGTAAGAGAAAAAGAAATTGGGTTATCTATCATCTGCACCCCATTTCTTTAGCCAAAAACCCTGTCAATTTTTACTAGTGACAAAAATAGTAAGAATTTTTTTTAGTTTTATAGTAGAATGTATGATTAATTTGGAGGGCAGAAGAGGAGTAGCTGAAGTCTAAGAAATCTGATCTATCATCTATCTATCTATCTATCCACCCATCCATATGTCATCTACCTACCTTCCTACCTGCCCATCTATTACTTATCTACCTATCTACCTATGCATCAATTTTATCTATCTATCTATTTATCTATCCATCCATCTATCATCTATCTATCTTTTCTTTATCTCTATTTCTTTATCTTTGTCTTTAGTAGCTGGGAATTTGCTGTTTCCCATTCATCCATCCATCCATCCATCCATCCATTCGTTTATTTAAGGAATCAACTCATCTGCCACCCACCAGCTGTTCATAAACACTTACTGTATACCAGGCACTGTTCAGGGACATGGAATAAGAGATAAATAGGAAACACACAGGAGGACAAGTAACTGCCGTAGTATATACGAAATTCAGAAAAGGAACTCTGAAAGCGTAATAGAACACTCTAGAGATGAGGTAACATTTGGGGTTGAGGGATGGGTAGACTATAGCAGCAGAAAAGATGGAGAAGGTGGTACGGGGGGCGGGGAGAACTTGGTTTTTAGAAATACAGAGGCATCTTCAAGGAGGCTGGGGCAGAGACTGCGAGGCGGGGATTCCTAGGAGATGAGACTGAATCATCAGGGTTTTGAATGATATGCTCAGACATTTGGATTTTACCCTGAAATCTTGATAGTAGGTTAAGCAGGCAAGGAACTACGTCTTCAAAAGATCCCTTCCTCAGTGGGCATGGAGGGTGAGTAGGTGGGCTGGTGTGGGAGGAGATGGGGATGGATAATGATTAAAAGGCTCCTTGATCATTAAGCCTCTAATCAATAAGCAATTCGCTTATGTTTCATAAAGCTTTAGCCAGATAATCTAGGCCATGACCCAGGGTTGACGTCATGTGAAACACATGGGGAAGTGTTTGATTTTACATCCGCCGCCTGGTGAACTTTATTTTGCTCTCTTTCCTCCTATTGCAACTGCGGATCCTGGTTGTGGATGTTTTCCTCTAGGGCACCTCCCCCATCACACAGACGCTTGGAACACATCATGGACATGGCCCATGACAATGCGATTCGATTTGATTTGGCTTCAAATACAAAAAAAGGTCATGCAATAGGGGTGTTTTCAAAACTAAAAAAAGTCACACTATATTTTTTGGTGCCCTACCCCTGTTCCTTGAGGCCAGTAGGTCGCTGCTACTTACTTACCAGCTCCCCTGGGAGGAGGCTGTGGGTCCCTCTGGGGAGGTCTGGGAGAAAGGATCCCCAGTATAAATTTTCTGTAGTGCACTAGGGTCCTTCCTCAAGGGACCCCGGCCTCCTCTTCATTCTGGGTCTGTAAGCTGGCTCAAGTCCGGGAAGTAATTGAGGAACTATGATTCTCTGTTCTTATGATTTGACTTAGACTTTGGTCCACTCGGCTTGGAAGTTTTCTCCTGACACAGATAAAGTAAGAAACTGCACAGGCTTCTCCTTTCTTTCTAGAACACCATGCTCCGCTGGCCGGTCCCATAGGCCTGCATGAGTCCCACCACCCTGCTGCTGGCTTTGCCTCTGGCTGTTCATACCATCCTTAGGCCCACCACACCCTTGGTGGTGGTGGTGCTGCTTGGCTCCTACCTCCCAGGATCCGCTTATTCCCTTTGCATTTACAATTTCCAATTGAATGACCGCAGTTCCCACTGAAAGCTCTGGCCTATAGAGAAGAGCAATCCTGGGTCCTCTGGGGTACTGGGATTCCCCTCAGAGTTTTGGCAAAAGGTGAGTCTGTGGGAGCCTCCCCGTGAGTCTGTCTTAAGTAGCTCCCCTTCCACATCAGAGGGGTCGGCGTATGTGGAGGAGAGTGACCCACCGAGGAAGCCCCAGGAATGGTCATCAATCTACTTCTAGGAGTGATTCTCGGTCCCTGGATCTGGGCCCCCTCAGTCGATCCCGGGAGAACTGCACCTGCAGGGGCACCTGGATGCATTCCACAGGGCGTCACTCAGAGTCTTCCAAGAAGAGCACCATCCCTTGTTCAGTTTCCACACACGACCTTCTGGCCACAGATCAGATTTCCTTGGTCCTTTGAGAGTGGGACCTGTTCCTCTCTGGGAGCTGGCATGAGTGTTTGGATGGTGGGGACCATCCCTCTGCCCGTGGAACCAGTGCCATGTGAATGGGGCTGTCTGTGTGAGACCTGCTGGGATCTGGTCACTGTGCGGTATGGTGTTCAGCCCTGCACAGCCTCAGGTACCTTCCCAAGCCCTGTTACCAGTGGCCCTCCCTGTACCTCTCATCTGTCATGCACCGGGCAGTGTCACCAGCTGTCAGCGGAGCTGATGACCCGGGCTGATAATTCTGTTCCCAAGCTGAGGAACAACTTTTTTTTTAACTTTCGGGCTCAGAGCATTGCTGGGGTTCTTTGGCAAATCAAGCCAACCTTACTTGTTTGATCCTGTTAAAGAGATAAAATGGACTTATTTTATGCTGGCTTTCCCCTAATACAATTGTTGACTTTATTTAGTTTTTTTTTTTTTTTTTAAAGAATATTAACTTAGGGTGGGGGATATAGCTCAGCGGGTAGAGTGCCTGCCTCACAAGCACAAGGCCCTGGGTTCTAATCCCCAGCACCGCAAAAAAAATAAATAAATAAAAAGAAAAAGAATATTAACTTAACCCACAGTTGGATTAATCCCATAAACTGAGAGTTGGACACCTCCAGACTAACAGTGAGGTCCTGCTGGGTGGCGAGCTCCAGCGCACATGGCGGGTCGGGGGTCTCTGTTGCATCGTGCAGAGCAGGGCCGTTTCCTGCAATTCGGCACCCCCTCCCCCTCCCTCCCAGTCCCAAGTCTAGTCCTGTGGGCGCGGCAAGGGCTCACTCGGGATAGGTTACTCCAGTGACTGACTCTACTTGACATCCAGGTCACCCACACGCCATGCCATCTGGTGCCCTTGGCTGCCAAGGTGTTTAGCTAGGTACACATCCCTCAGGACAGGGACAGCTGCAGATGCACCCAGCAAAAAGCAAGTCCCTGCCTGGGTGAGCAGCCCATGCAGTCACTTCATATGCTTCCAGTGCCCAGGGCCACTGGGCAAAGTGAAGAGAGCATGTGTGTAATTCTCCCCGAGGGAAGCCCATCTTCCCAAGGCCGCTTGGTGATTTCTTTCTTCATCCGGGAAGATTTGCATGGCCTTCCAACAATTCAACATCTTCAATAAGCCTGGCAGGAGCTCAGCTCTCCCCTGTGATTTGGAAGGTTGGGTGTGTCATCTGACCGCAGGACACCCAGTGGTCCCTGTAGTCGTGGAAGTCTAGGGGGTCACAGTGGTGTTGATTTTTAGCGGCAGTGTTGGTTAATTTTGTTCAAAGTTTAATATGAGGCAAGAATTGTTCTCATCTAATTACTTTCTGTCCCCTCTGAGATGGGTGGTGCTGTCCCCGTTTTACAGATGGAGAAAGAGCCAGAGAAGTTCAGCAGCTTGCCCGACGATGGCTAGCGGAGCTCGTTCCTCTTGCAGGGCTGGACACTTCCCATTCTCCATGTAGCAGGTCCTTCGCTTTATTGTTGATTTTTCATGATATAAAATATGGTTGTTATTTACAGTTCTATCCATGAGGAAACTCAGGTGCGAACAAGAGGAGTCACTCGTTCAAGGTCACGGTGATGAAGTGTGGCAGATGTGGGTGGTCCCCGGCCAGGACGATTGAACTTCAATAACCTCCTGCTCTCTTGCTTCTCGGGAGAGATCTCGACAGAATAACTTGGTTGTTTGTAGGTTTAGATATGTTGCTGAATCGTTCTCCTTCAAAGCCTAGATTAATTGCCTAAGATGATTATAATGCTATGTCCATAGTTTATTTCCATATTTGAAGCCAGTCTACAGAAACTTAAAAAGTATCAGAACGCTAAATGAGATTTCTACAGTGCTTTTGGAATACAATCTGCAACATCTATTCAAACAAATAACACCCTTGTCTTTTTTTATTTTCACTGACTGCATTTTGATTCATTGTACACAAATGGGGTACAACTTTTCATTTCTATGGTTGGGCATGATGTGCATTCACACCATTTGTGTAATCATACATGTACACAGGGTAAAGATGCCTGTCTTATTCTATCTTTCCTTCCCCTACCCATCTTCCCCTTTATACAATCCAAAGTTCCTCCATTCTTCTCTTACCCTGCACCCTGCCGTTATGTCTCATCATCCATTTAACAGAGAAAACATTCCGTCTTTGGTTTTTTGGGATTGGCTTATTTCACTTAGCATGATGTTCTCCAGTTCCATCCATTTACCTGAAAATGCCATAATATTATTCTTCTTTATGGCTGAATAATATTCCATTGTGTATATATACCACAGCTTCTTTATCCATTCGTCAATTGAAGGGCATCTAGGTTGGTTCCACAATCCAGCTATTGTGAATGGAGCTGCTTTAAACATTGACGTGGCTGCGTCACTGTAGTATGCTGATTTTAAGTCCACTGGGTCTAAATTGAAGAGTTCAAGAGTCTTACCTTGGGACTCTCCTGTAGAAACGTAGACACTAGGGAGATGAGGTATGAGAGGAAGGAGGTTTGCAGCCCCATTTGTGATGACAAAAACTAGGGACAGTCTGACCACCCATCATCAGGGTGTGTGTGTGTGTGTGTGTGTACGCATGTGTGGTGGAGATAAGTGGATAGATCCATCAATCCTGGTTTGTCTCTTCAATGAAACTTGATACTACCTGCGCTTTCTGACTAGGGGTGCGTCAGGGGACAGTAGCAAGCAGCAGCAGCACGTGCACTGGAATGCCACTCAAAGAAGAAAAGCCCCTTGCCACGCCCCTTCCTGTAAACACGTGGAGACAACTTATGGCTGTCTGAGTCCATGAAGCATGCAGAGGTGTGTGGAAGGACACACTCCAGGCTACTCAGGTTGGTCCCCTGGAAGCTGAGGATGAGGCAGGAGGAAGGCTGTAGGTGAGGGCATCCTCGCTCCCGGGGCTGTTTTCCGGGGAGTGGCGAACAGGTGGCCTCTTGGAAACTTCAAAAAACTAACCTTAAAATAATGTGGAGTTGACAGAGCAAATGCCCAGCTCACTGTGGAAATGGGCAGTCAGATCTTCACCCTGCGGTTTGATCGGTTGTGACAGCTGTAACCCACGCCTCCTCATCTGGGAAGCTGACCTGTGCTCCCTCCTAGTCAATTCCCTGCCACTCCCTCTTAATGGAAGCAACCCCATTATCATGTCTTTCACCACAGGTTAGTACTTCCTGTTCCAGAATCAAAAGTGTACTCTTCTGTGCGTGGCTTCTTTTGCTCAACAGAATAGTCTAGAGATACATCTGCCTTGCTGCATGTATCGGCAGTTTGTTCCTTTTCTTTGCTGAGTAATGTTCCATTGTTTGACTATACCACAATTTGTTTATTTGTTGTTTTTGGCTTTTATGAATAAACTGCTATGAACATCCTTGTAGTTTTTTTGGTGTGATTATGTTTAATTTCTCTTAAGAAATTAAGAGAAACTCTACCTAAAAGTAGAATTGCTGGATCAAAGGGAAGGTATATGTTTAATCTTGTAAAAAATGACAAAGAGTTTTCCATTCTGGTTGTAACATTTCATAGCTTCACCATCCATGTATCCTGAATTCATATATTTTGTTTTTTGATTCTCAACTTTCTCTTTGGTTCTTTTTTGTAGTTCCCTTATCTCTCCTAAAATTGTGCATCTCTTCATTCATTACGGTTATGTTTCATTTAAATCTTTTAACATACTTATGATAACTATTTTAAAATGCTTGTCTGATCCTTTCAACATCTTTATTGTGCTCAGTCTGTTTTTCTTTTCATTTTCCTCCTCCCTCTTTCTCTTTCTTTATTTTCTTTCCCTCCTCTCTCCATCTTCCTTCCTTACCTTCCTCCCTCTTTTCCTCCTTCCCTCCCTTCTCTCTCTTTCTCTCTTTCCCTCCCTCCCTTCTCTCTACCTCTCTCTCTTCCCTTCCTTTCCTTTCTCCTTCCTTCCTTCCTTCCCTCCTTCCTTTCTTTCCTTTCCTTTTCCTTCCTTCCTTCCTTCCTTCCTTCCTTCCTTCCTTCCTTCCTTC
>JAJEJO010000354.1:1689926-1759101 GCA_020662805.1 Glaucomys volans | reverse complement strand
TTCCTTCCTTCCTTCCTTCCTTCCTTCCTTCCTTCCTTCCTTCCTTCCTTCCTTCCTTCCTTCCACAAGGTCTCTCTATGTTGCCCAGGCTGGCCTCTGACTCCTGGGCCCTAATGACCCTCCTGACTCAGCCTCCCCAGTGGATTGAACTATAAACCTGCACCACCATTCCCAGGGTTCTTCAGTGGATCACATGGGATTTTTTTCATGTAATTTAAAATTTTTCATCTTATGCTGGGGATGCACATTGATGAGCTTCTGGATATTGTTATTTTCCCTTAAGGAGTATAGGATATATTTTTTTCTGGAAGGCAGTAAGCTAATTTACATTAAAATCAGCTTAACCCTTTCAGGCTTTTAGAAAAGCTTGCTCAGAGTGGTTCTAGAGTAGTCCTTTCACAGGTTAGAGTGGTGTGGTGTGTTCCTTTTGCATCTCACTGAACGACTAGCGTGAGTGTCCAGGAACTCATCTCCACTCTGGCTGGTTGGAGTGCCGTCGCCCAGCACCGTGGGATCTGCACACAGCTCACGGTTTCTCAGTAGCTGTTTTTAGCCACGTCTCTCTGTATCTTGGATTATATGACCCTTCTGCAGAATCCTGGAATTCCTTTTTGGGTGCCTCTGCTGCTCACCAGCATCTTACCCCACCCATTCCAACTCCATCAGTAGAACTTCCATCACTGACTTCTCGCTGCTCTGTTTGGGTCCCATGTCCCTGCAGGGTCTGGTCAGCACATTCAGGCAGAAAGCCAGGGACATCTGGGGTGGAGCTCACCTGATTCACCCTCCTCCATGGGCCACAACTTGGCACTGCGTGTTGGCCAAGATGTGGACGCCACTTGGTTCATACATGTCTCAGTTTCCCAGGTGTTTGTAGTAGGAGGGCGGGTCCCATGCCACTTGCTTTGCTATGTTTGGGAGAATTCCAATAACTCTTTTTTCTGCATTTATATTTATTTTTTATATTTTTATTTGTTTTTGATTGACATAGAATACTTGTACACACAGGGTACAATGTGATATTTTTATACATTATGTACTGATAACATCGGGGTATTTAGCATATCCATCACCTCATACATTTAAGATCTATATGTGATAAGACCATTTAAAATCTTCTCTGTTAGTTGTTGTGATATAATCAACACAACATTGCTGACCACAGTTACCCTATGCGCAACAGAACATCAGAATGTATTTTTCCTCTTTTAACTGTAACTTTATACCCACTGACTTATTTCTCCCTCTCTCTCTTCCCTCTCTCATCTCCAGCCTTTGGTAACCACTATTCTATTCTCTCCTTCTATGAAATTGACTTCTTTAGATTCCCCATATGAGTGACATCATGCACTCTCTGTATTTCATGTGACATAGGATCCTTCAGGTTCATCCATGTTGCTGAAAATTTCCTTTTTATGGCTGAATAGTATTCCATTGTACAGAGATACCACCTTTCCTAATAACATTTTAAAAGTTATTTAATAAAGTGATTTTTTTTGCCAAAATGGAAATGAATCTTGAAATGTTATCTAGCCAAGAGAGTACTGCACAGAGCCATTGTTTAAGATGAGGTGACCAGACAATAATTTTTTGGCCTAGACTTACATTAAGGAAAAAATGACTTCTTTTCCTTACTCTCCTGGTTTCCTTTCTCTCAGCCATGGGAATTTAAAGGACTGGCATTTGGGTAAGGGAGGGGAAAAGGGAAGGTCAACCATCCCTGCTGCCTCTAGCTCAGGTAGAAGCTGCCATCCTCATGGCCCAGGTGGTCCATCGAAGTCCGCAGGAAATGTGAGCCAGATGAAGACCGCAGATCTGCTGCCAGAGACCACTGTGCATCCCTCCCTCAGGGCAGGTGTGGGTTGGTGGCAGGTCTGAAGAGCCTTAGAGGCCAGGTTTCTAGACTCTAGTTATCCCACACCTTCCCTCTGACCCAGAGATGTGGCCAAAAGGGCTGGCAGGTCATGTCGGGAAGGGAGGACACAGGAGAGGTGGGAGCACAGCCAGGCCCCAGCTGAGGCTCTGCTGGGAAGGGCCAGCCCAGTTCCCACACTTGAACATGACCACGGAACATAGGGCAGGAAGAGGCACCCGCGGTGGCCTCGGCACTTGGAGAGGGGATGCTGAGAGCTGTACGGCAGTGTCCCCACCCAGCCTGGGAGTCACTTGTACTTAAGACAACGCTTCCTGGGACAGGCTGTGGACATGTCTCAGGCTCACCCTTCAGGCCACTCCACGGAGTGCCCCAGTTTGTCCTGAGGGAGGCATCCTTCCTGGTGAGTGCACTGGTGGGCAAGAGCCAGCCCAGCGTAGGAAAGGGTTGGTCTGGACTCCATTCCATCCAGTGGGCATTATATTATGTTGGGATTATATTGGGTGGGAAGGCTGTCAATTAATGAATTTTAATTAATATGTAAAAAGTGTGCATATTTATGGTGTAAAATGGATGCTTTGATGTACTTACACACTTTGGAGTTGCAAAATCAAGTTAGTCAACATAGACATGACTCCACATATGTATTTTGTTGTGTCATGAGAACGTTTAAAATCTACTCTTAATAATTTTCAAGTATATCATATATTGCTAATAACAATCACAATGTACAAGGGATCTCTTGAATTTGTTCTTTTCTGTCTCACTGAAATTTTGTGACCCTTGACCAACATCAGCCCCATCCTCTCCACACCTCAGCCTCTGGTAAGCACCACTCTGCTTTCTATTTCTGTAATTTTGACACTTCATGTGTAAGTGAAATCATGTGACCTTTGTGTTTTTGGATCTCATTTGTTTTGCTTAACCCAATGCCCTTCTAGTTTATCCATGTTGTTGCAAAAGACAGGGTTTCCTTCTTTTTTAAAGGCTGTATAGTATTCCACTGTGGTCATCTAGCATGGTTTCTTTCGTCACTCCTCGGTTGATGGACACTAACCTTGATGGCATATTGTAACTTGTGAACAATGCTGCACTGACCAGGAGGGAGCAGACATCTCTTCCACTAACAGATTTTATATCCTTTGGATATATACCCAGGAGAGGGATTGCTATTTTACACAGAAGGTCTATTTTTAATTTTCTTGGGAATCTCCATGCAATTTTTCACATAGGCTATGTTAAAATACATCCCGTCCATAGGCTTCCCTTTCTTGGCATCTTTGCCAACCCTTGTTACCTTTAGTCCTTTGGCAATAGCCAGTCTCGCAGGTGGGAGGTGGCAGCCTATTGTGGTTTAATTTGCATGGGAGGGGGCTCCTTGACCTTGAGCCATCTCCCTTGCCACCCAAGTTTCTGGGCTCTTGGCAGCTGGAGGATCTCCGCTCCTCCAGGGCTGCCCCCCTCGCTCGGCCTCCCTGACAACTGATTATTTTGCTTCCTTCTCAACAGTAGCTCGGAGGCTTCTGGTACCTTATTTTTAGGAAGCAAAGTCTAGGCAGATGGGAGCCACCAGTCTGATCACTGGGAACGGGCATCCTCCAATTCCCGATTTAGATGGTGGGGCGGTCAGACTGGAAAGGGCTCCTAGGGATGGCCCACACTGGCTTTCTGATTTTTAAAGGTATTGGTAAATGCAGGCTTTGACTTCGGCCTTGTTAGTTGAGTGGAACGCTTTTCTACCACGGTAGATCGTCTCCTGGTAGAGGTGAAAAAAAAGACCTCTCTCAAAACTGGAGCCCTCGAAGGAAGACCGGGTGCAGAGATGCCGGGCGACGGCGGCTGAGCGCCCTCATTGTGCAGAAATAGACCCGGGACTAAACCCACCCTGCGCTGCGGCGGGTGATGGTGCATCTTGCCAGATGAGAATTCTTAAATAGAGGGTTTTAGGGACATCCAGACTGCAGTGTCTCAACATGACATTCCGCTCGCTTGGAGAAGCTGCTGCGATGGTTTGGTAAGTTTTCAAGATAAAGCAGCACTTGGATTATCACATTCCCAAATCATGACTAAGAAGATCCCGGCTGTCTAAATAAAGGGAAGCAATCCTATTTAGTGGCCTCCAAATGTAATTAAACTGCCAAATCAGTAATTTCCTTAATGTGGGCATCTCATGCGTGACTAACACCTTTGTTCCCCAATCAAAACATACTAAAGGAGAAAGAGGAAACAAACAGAGAGGGAGATACACCATGCGCGCCTAAGGACGCAGCCTTGAACTCTGTTGTTACAAACATGCACCCAAGTCGGAAATGCCGAGGTTGGCTGGGTGCTGGCCACAATCCTAGAAAAGGAAGTCTGTTGTGCTCACTCCTGGACCAAAGTGGGGAAGTCCCTTGCCAAAGGCCTGTAATCCCAGCTGCTTAGGAGGCTGGGGAAAGAGGATGACAAGTTCTAGGCCAGCCTCTGCAACTTAGCTAGACTTTGTCTCAAAATAAAAAATTAAAGGGCTGGGGGTGTAGCTAAGTGGCAGCGTGTCCCTGGGTTGACTCTCCAGTACCTGGGAGTGGGTGGTAGTCTGGAATACCAAAGTGGAAGAGTAGAAGGACTTGTATTTGACCTTGTGCCATCGGGTTCCTGGGTCTGCATCGGGCCAGTCCTTCCTCTTGGTGACAAGATCTCCGGCCACATGGACATCTGATGGGTCCTGGTTATTCCAAAGCCAGGGAGTCACGCAGTGTTAGGGAACGGGGTGGGCATGCCTCTCTCTGCGCAGGTCCAGGAAATGGGGAGGTGAAGAACAGACAGAAGCAGATCCCCCAGGGGCTATGGCTCCCAGGTAAGGTGAGAAGAGCAGAGGTGAGGGGCAGCCCCCAGCCCAGTGGGCCCCTTCCCAGTGCTCCCCAGCCCCTCCCCAAGAGGGGAGTTGGGAGATTGGACGTCAGCAGGAGGGGGGAAAGGAAGAACCAGGCTGTTTCCTGGGCTCAGCTCATGAAAGAAGTTAGATATTGGCAGGAATTTCGAATTCTAACTGAGGCATGGAGCTATTTACGTGGAAAACATTTGAATGACTTCTCTCCCCCACTCCTCTTCCACAATGCAGGGTGGGCACCCTTCCAGGGCTGCCTTCGCACCCAGCCAGCCTCCCAAAGCTGCCTGGCACTCTCTCTGCCCAAACAGCAAGGAGTCTGGCCGAACAAGCGCCCCGGCAGGGCTCCCGAGCGCCGAGTTTAATACGCACTTGACCTCTTTGTCTTTCAGAAATGAAATTTATTGAGTTTGGATTCCAGTGCCCTCGGCCCCCACTAACATCTAATTAACCAGACCACGCTTTGACTTCAAAAGTGCAGGAGAAAATGAGGAGATGGATTATGATGTTCTCTCGGCAGGAGCCCCTGGGGAGGGGCTGCGAGTGGAGCCAGGGGTCTTTTGAAGTGTCTGAGTTGGTGGTCTGTGGTTCTGCCAGAGAGCACGAGGAGCAGGCCGGCCTTCCTCTGTGGTTTCTTTTTTCCCAATAAAGAGCGATTATCTTTCCTTTTGTTGTCATTGACTCTGTTTGGCCTGAATTTCCCAGGCTGTAAATCTGAGATCCTTTGATTGCAAGAGACAAGGAGGCAGACAAACACATCTCCCACCCTGACGCCCCCCACCCGGTATTCTCCTACTACCTCGACACTGGGGCTGGATTCCAACTGTGAAAACCACCCCTTTATCTCCAGGGCCCTGTGTCTAGAGAGCGCCATGAAAACAGATCACGAGAGACAGGGTAAGGCAGTTAGAATCTGCGAGAAGCGAAATCACAGCTCTTTGGAGTAGAGTTTGATTTTAATTCCCTGTTTTTAAGGGGAAGCTGGGAAGGTAGGACAGAGGACAAGAAGATGAAATTTGGTGTTTCTCTAATGCAACCAAGAATGACAGCAGAAGCCTTCTTTTCCATTGTTTTGCTTCTGGGGAAGCATGAGGATCAAGGCTTGCCCTTGAGAGACAGGGCTGGTTACTTCTGCAGCAGAAGGGGGCTTTCGGGACAGGCTGGGACTTCAGCTGCAGAGTGTCATGGGAACAATGCTGGCTGGGCCTGGGCGGGTCATGGCTATGGATCCTGAGCAAACACTGCAGGGCTCACCTAGGAAAGGAGTGACCAGTTGGCTAGATGCAATGGCCAGAGGGCTGTGGGCACCTTGTGCTTGATTTAGGTCATGGTGCTTTCCAGAAGGCCCAGTGAACCCAGGCAAGAGCAGGGTTGGGAGCATGGGCATGAGGCTGGGTTTTTTTTTTTTTGAGATTTAAATGAGATAATATTGATGCATCACACAGATATCCAGTGGCTAGCATATGGTACATGCTTAGTAAATGGAACAGGTCAGCATTGCTATCATTAATGGTGTGAATGCAGGGGAGGGAGACCTCTCAGGAAGGGGCTGAGAGTGGGAGTGGTGGGGGTGGAGGCAAAGGTCAAGGACTCAGAGAAGGCAGAGGCGACTCCCAGGTGAACACTCAGGCCTGGGCTTCCTGTCTGTCCTATGAAGCGCAGGAGGAGTGCAGGTCATGCTCCAAGTGGTCAGGGACGGATTCTGACTTACAGTTGTGGTCCAGGCATGTGGCACCGCTCTGCGCCCATGGTAGGAGCTGGGGGAAGATGTGGATACCCTCCCCATATCTCAGCCTTTCTCATTTGAAGGTCACTTGGCCTTCTTTCCAACTGCTGCTGCTTCTACCTTTCTTTGCTTGAGGATTGGGGTTGGTGGAACCTACTCTGTCCTCCCGAGTGAAAGACAAGAAGCAGGGAAACAGCACCTCTGGGAAAGCAGACTTTGGTCTCTGCCTCTGACCTCTGACTGAGCATGTCCACACCCCAGCTCCCCCCACTCTCTGGAGGGTGTGTCTAAAGCACAGGCTGTAGACTGGATCTTAGAGGTAAGTCTGGGGGACTTGGTAACAGACCCTGCTGCCGCCTTCCCTTCCCCGACTGGCATTCACTCTCCTCTCCAGGTGTTTCCTCTTCTGAACAGACTGCTGGCCTGAGATCCTTATCCCAGCGTCTGCTTCTGGGGAGCCACACAGCCCAGCTCAATGGCTGACTGGAGATTCAGCACAGGAGCCTGGCCCACCCAGCACCAGCAGCTTCGTCCTTCTCTCCTGTCACGTGATTCCAGAGATCACCAGCGATCCTGGTGGGTGGCAAAAGGGGACTCCGCAGGCTCAGAGTCACACCCCAGGCACCCCAGGGACCCTAGGCTTTGTGACTACTTTTGCCTCCTTTGTTTTCTATAAGACTTCTTTTATCCCTAGCATGATCCGTGGGACAGGCAGGGTTTTCAGCTGCACACCCCCATCCGGGGCCTTCTGCCTGATGATTTATCTGGAATCAAGGAGAAGCCCTCCGTCCCTACCGTTTTTCAGAGCCTGCCTCTCTCCATCTTTCATTCCTAATGATTCTTTAATGGAATCAGTCAAGAAACACGCCAGACCTTTTTAGCTTTATCTCCAAGAAAGGCCGAGGAGATGGGATAACAACGCCCGTCATGCAAAACACAAAGAGCCACCTGCAGAGAGGTGACCCCACCGGACAGATAGGATGGGGTGTCTGGGGAATCCAGGCTGCCGTGGAGCCCTCCTCGGAGAGACTTGTTAAACAGTCTCCAAGTCTGGTACAATTAGATGACAACATTTATTTGCAAATAGGATGGGTGACGGTGACAGCACTGTAATTTATGTCCTCAATAAGTGGCTCCTGCCCGGGCGTCAGCATGGATCCACTGCCGTTCAATCTCACCCCTGGTTTTCGCAATTTTGCATTTATATTGGGGATGTAAGTGACAAAATAGAGCATGTGACAGTCCAGGTTGTTGTCTGTGTCCTTCTCAGATTGCCAATCATGCTGACTTTTGATAAGATAATTACTCCATTTTGTGTGAGTTTCTTGCTTCTCTTGTGGCAAATTGGGCCCTCCTGGCACTGTCTCTGGGGCATTTCTCCTAACGCATTTGCAGATGGAAGGAGCGGGGAGTTAATGCTTTATTGCTTTGTAGGAGGTTTCCCAGCTAGGCAGGGAACATTCTGGAAACTCTAGCCTGACAGAAACTTCCAAGGCCCTCTTATTCCTCTTGCACTCAAATGGTCAACTTGCTTCCCCAGCTTTGCCATCTGACATCATCCCTTTTTTAGAGGGAACATGGAACTTACTGTCTGATCTGGAAACTTCTGGGGGCCAAGAATGGTCAATGTTATTCCTCCGAGGTCTCAATTTGTCAAATGTGGGCAATAAAACAAGTCACCTTCTCTGCTTGCACATCCCCAGTGATGGGGAACTTCTTTACACCCATGAGTACCTGTGCCCAAAATCTATGAAAACCCTCACACAGACTTCTCTTAAAATGAAGAAGACAGGGGTGTTGATTCTTTACTTTTCTTTTCAAAACCATAACGGAGCTCTTAGAATAATGAGTTAAGAATATAATGAATGCAAAAGACATCCAGTTCTTACGGGAAAGAAAAAACAAGATTTCCATTTTTATGTACAATTATGACGATCCACAGAGAAAACCGAAGAGACCCTTAAAATAATAATTAGAATTAATAAGAGAGTTTATTCTGTTTGTGGTTATAAGATCAACATACAAATCAATTACATTCTATACATCAATGACAAGCCGTTAAAACACTGTCTATAATAGCAGCAAAAATAACATGCTTAGAGAAAAATATGAAGAAGCCATGTCTGACTTCTATGGAAGAACGTTATAATACTTCAAGAAAACCTAACTAAACCCAGAGATATACCATGTTCAAAAATATGTGGACTTAGTATTGAAAAGATGTTGGTTCTTCCAAAATTGGTTTTGTAAGTTTGATACAATTCCAATAAAAGTGCTAACAAGGTTATTTGTGGAACTTCATAGACCTTTTCTAAATTGGATGCAGAATAACCAAAAGCTGAGAATAACTAGGACACTTTGGAGCAGAATATGGTGGAGATTCACTCTATCAGGTGCCAAGACTTACTATAAAGGCATGCTAATGAGGGAGGTGAAATATTTTTGTGGGGATAGACAAATAGAGGGATAGAACAAAAGAGTGAGAAGCCAGACATATCCAAACCTCCTAGGACAGAGATGACATAACACATGTTAAGTTGGCATGGGGACAAGCAATTATCCATATTGGAAAATAATCAGATTGCCAACTCACGCACCAAAATAAATTCCAGGTGAACTAAACATCTAAAAACAAAAGGCAAAACACATAGACTTTTAGATGAAGATTAAGGAGGATTATGTCCATGAACTCAGTGCAAAAATCTTTACATTTTTTTAAATTAAACTTTAGATACAGACAATTGGGTTGATTATAATCCTTGGTTTTCCCTGGTTTGCTTGTATCTGCCATCTGTAGCTATTACCAACCATGCAGTAAGCACCCATGAACCTACCACTCAAAACCTAGAGCTTTGAATCAGGAACCCACCGCTAAAACTGAGGCCCCCAACACCCTGCGCCTTTGTCCCAGCAACATGAGGAAACTGTGGCAGGAGTCACGTGCTGCACATTGTTCTCTTTATTTCTTTCCATATCATTTGATTACACGTAACTTGTTCTAAAAGTTTGTGTTTTCAACCTAGTTATTTTTTAAACTTTACCAAAAAGGAATTAGGCTATTTTTAATCTTCTGGGAGTTCCTTTATTCCCTTGGGATGATTTTGTCGATTCTTCCATGTTATTGCATCTGTCACCATAATTAAGTTTTCATCACTCTATAATATTCCATGTGTAAATCTGGCTCAGTTTGTTCACCCACGCCCTCCGTGGTGGGTGTGTGTCTGTTTTCAGGGTTGTCACTCTTATGGGCCAGGCTGCTTTGGGCACTTTTCTGCAGTCCCTTGTTCTGCATAGGTGAGAGCTTATCTTGGCAAAACATATAAACTTTTAGATGAAGATTAAGAAGGATTATGGTATTTTTAAGGGTAGGGAGAGATTTCTTAAGATAAAAAGGAGTATTGATTATGTAAAAGTTTTGAAAACATCACTTTATCAAAATTAAGAACTTTTGTTCTTTGATTGAAAACTTAAAGTGAAAAGACAAGTTATAAATGAGAGGCAATGTAAAGTACAATATTCCATACATCAACAACAACCACTTGTAATATATGCAGTTTAAAGAGGATTAGTAATAAGAATATGGGAGAATGCTTATAAATAAAAAAGAAAATTACAACCAAGTTAAAAAAGGTTCAGAGACATAAATTGACCTTTTCCATATAAAGGCTATATAGAAGGCTAATAAACACACAAAGAAATGTTTAACAGAATCAATGATCTGGTCTAGAGGCTGAGGCAGGAGGACTGCAAGTTCAAAGCCAGCCTCAGCAACTTAGTGAGGCCCTAAGCAACTCAGCAAGACCATCTCTAAGTAAAACATAAAAAAGAGCTGGGATGTGGCTCAGTGATTAAGCGCCCTTGGGTTCAATTCCTGGTACCAAAACAAACAAACCCAAAATCAAAACAAAACAAAAAAACCCAAAACAAAACAATCAGTGATCTGGGAAATGCAAGTTAAGACCACAGTGAGATCTCATTCCCATCTATTCAATTGGCAAAAATTAAAAGTATGAAAATATCTAGTATTGGAAAGGATCTGGGTCCCTGATCTTTCTGAGGCACCTGCCTAGGTGGTATAAAGACTTGGGAAGGCATTTTGTCTTCTCTTCTAAACTCTTGAACATTTATATATGTACTTGGCAACTCCAAATTCCTAGGAAATAATTATTCCACAAGATACATAAGCACAAAAATCTTAAAATCTATAAAATCTTAAAAATCTATAAAATCTATAATTTTTCTTAATAAACATTTATTTTGAGGGCTGGGGTTGTAGCTCAGTGGTAGAGGGCTTGCCTAGCATGTGTGAGGCACTGGATTCGATTCTCAGCACTGCATAAAGATAAATTAATTAAAGGCCTATCAACAACTAAAAAAGTTTAAACAAACAACCAAAAAAAAAAAAAAAAAAAAACGCCCCAAACATTTATTTTCAAACTCTGTTATCAAAAGATACCATCAGCAGCAAAACGCCAGCAGAATGGCAGGGAATTCTTGCAACAGAGAAGCCTCCAAAGGCTCTATGTCCAAACTATGAAAAAGCAAAAAACTTCCAACAATCAAAGAGGCAAACACCATCTGGACAGGCAGGCAAAGGGGACGCGAGGCAAGTCATGGAAGAGCGCAAAAGGCTAACAGAGACCGCTCGCCTCACTAGTGAGTAGGAAAAGTGCAAATGAAAACTCTAAGATTCTATTGTGTGCTCACTGGACAAAAAAGGACAAGCGGAGTTTAGAACTTGGTCCTATGGAACTATCCTACGCTGCCATTGGGAGTGTAAACTAGTGAAACTGATTAGGAGGGAAAAGTTTTGAATTTCCAGAAAACTTGAACAGGCACACACACCCTTCAATGTAAACCCTAGAAAAATTTTACGTAAATTCACAGATGTGCACAAGAAGATTCATGACCACAGTTTGTAAGAGCAACAAATTCAAAAAACTTCATGTTCACCCACAGGAGAATGAATAAATTATTTGAATAATAGTCCTAGTGGAATACTATACAACAAGAGTCGCAAACCCTTTTGATAAAGAGTCAGATTATAAATATTTTAAGCTTTGCTGGTCGTACAGGTTTTGCCACAGCTATTCAATGACACTACTGTGATAGGAAAGCAACCACAGACAGTACTTAAATGAATGAGCTTGGATGTGTTCCATTAACTTTATTTGCAAAAAGAGGTGGCCAGCCAGATTTGGTCCAGGGGCCAACATTTAGTTGACTGAAAATGTCAGTTGCAGAAGAAAACATCTATATCTATGTCTATGTCTATGTCAATATCTATATCTATATCTATACCTATATCTATGTCTATATCTACACTTACCTCTCTCTCTCTCTCTCTCTCTCTCTCTCTCTCTCTCTCTATATATATATATATATATATATACATATACATATACACATATACATATACACACTACCTCTCATGGACAGAATGTTACTTCCAAATTTCATACAGTGGAGCCCTCTCTGCCTTCTCCTTCAATGTGATGGTACCAGGAGATGGGGATTTTGGAGGCTACCTAGAATTAGATGAGGTCATGAGGGTGGAGCCCTCACGAATGGAATCCGTGCCTTTGTAAGAGTCAGGAGAGCTTGCTACCTTCTTGTCTATTAGGTGAGGAGGCAAACAGAAGTCAGTAGTCTGCAATCTAGAGGAGGGTCTTCACCAGAACCTGGCAGTGCTGGCACCTTGATCTTGGACTTCCAGCCTCTGGAACTGCATGCCACTCACTCTATGGTACTTTGTTGTAATAGCCTGAACTGATGAAGACAATACTATTTACATCAAAGTTAAAAACATGCAACACATAGCCAATATTGCTCAAGGCACAAATATTATATAGCAGGTCTCTGAGGTGGTGGCCTTTGATGATATCTGTCCCTGACCTCTCTATCTGCATCCTGGTTGTAGCAGCATGCCCTTCTGCCCTGATGTTCTGCATTTCCTCCATCCAGAGCAATGGAGTTGGCTGACCAACTGGACGGAACCTCTGAAACTGTAACCCCAAATAGACTTTTCTTCCTCTAAGTTGTTCTCAGGCATTTGGGTCACAGTGATGCAAAGTTGGCTAACACAAAGGGGCAAGCTTCACCCAAGCTCAAGCCTCCAGGTTTCCGTTTTGTGTATATCATTTCACCTCACCCCACCGACAAGGGAGAGGAATGCTGAACTCACTGGTCATGGTTCCATTTTGAAATGTGGGTAATTAAAACCCATTGCGCTCAGACCCCCAAATTACCACGATTCTTCCAAATGGTCTTTTGAAGAGAAGGATGGGTCTGTCATGTTCCCACGTCACATATGGAGTACGTCGCAGGCGTGCTGGAGAGCCTGGGCTGCCTCCAACGGCGAGCTGCGGGTTTGACGAGGGGACTAATTAGGGGCTCAGTTTCTTGGGGAGCTTAAAAATAACACACCCAGCCCATTGACAGGGCTTTAGAATAAACTTCCTTGTTAATCGCTGCTGCACAGAGGAATGTCTGGTTTCTGTCATATATATATATATATATATACACATATACACACACACACACACACACACATCTATATATATGAAGCCTACACTTCTCCTCCCCAACATTTTTCTCTTTCTCTTCCCCAGTTAAAAAAAAAAAAAAGCCACAATCATTTTGCTACGGAAATGCTGGGGACAATTGTTGGAGTATTACAAAGGCTTAATGTGCTGTATATCCTTCTGTGGATGCCCTTCCCAGCTCCCAGCACATGGAAGACACCAGACTAAGTGTCTTTTGAATTGAGATACCAGAGTGCTAAGATGAGGGGGCTGGGGATATGGCTCAGTTGGTAGAGTATTTGCCTCGCATGCACAAGGCCCTGGGTTCAATCCAAGCACCGAAAAAAAAAAAAATCCTCAATTCAGAAGGCCAGAAATGTATCCTATGCCACATGGAACTGGATGAAAGTCATTAACCAAAGTGCCAAGATGAGTGCCAGTTCACCCCTCTACGGCTGGTAACTTTTGTTGAGGAGAAATTATTTTTTCCTTATTTTATTTAAAATTCGGTTTCTTTCTGGGTATAAGTAACTGTGTTAATTGTTAAAGGAAAAAAAAAAAGAAAATTACCTAAAAGCATGAGCAGAAACTGAAAATTGTCCTCAGTTCCAAAATCAGAGATCCTTCATGTTCACTGTGTAGCTATAAAAGATCCAGTGATCTTTATTAAGGTGGTCAAGACAGGACACCAATAATCCTAATAATGCTAGGAGGAAGCATTAATAGCACTGGAAACCGAGCCTTTTCCTAAACATCTTATCCATTCTTACCTCATTTAGTTTTCTCAGGGCATCTGCCACTATTGTCTCCTTTTTGTTGATGAGGGAACTTGCAACATGGAAAGTAGAAGCAACCTGGCCAAGTCATGTGGTGAGTGGCACCGTGTGCTCTTCACTCCACCAAGTGGAATATGGGGTTTTGAAGCCATCTTTCAGGACGTGATGCCGCGTGTATTGTGCCTCATACATTTGACTTAATAAATCAAGCATTTGCAAACAAACTGCCGGGGCGTTTTGGGTCCTGTAATGGGCAGTGTGAAGGGGTGTGCACGTGGCTTACACCCTCTGCTGCCCTCCAGTGAATGCTTGGACCAATAATGCACAATGCACTCAAATGACCTCCTGGGTTTGGGTGTTAAGTTCTTAATGTGGGAGCCCTAACTCTCCTTGGGGTGGGATTTGGAGACAGGGCCTGTGGGAAGTACTGAGGCTCAGAGGAGGCAATAATTCCGTCCTTCATGATGACACGGGTGCCCTTAAAGGAAGAGATGCCGGCCATGCGAGGACCCAGAGAGAAGGGCCAGTCGGGAAGATAGTCCTCACCAGAAACCAGCCATGTTGGCACCCTGATCCCAGACTTCTAGCTTCCAGAGCTGTGGTGAAATATATCCCGCTCTTGAAGCCATGTGTCTGTGATATTTTGTTTGGCAGCCCAAGTAGATTAAGCTTGAGATGGGGACTGAGAGCGTCGCTCTTTTCAGCAGGAGTGAACTGATGGAGGAAGGAAGGACCAAAGTGCAACTTGAGGAACCAGAGCTGTGGCCAGCACCTGGTGTGAAGGTTTGTCTTGGAATATTCCAGACTCCGAAAAAGCTAGCACCTGTTTTCCATGAGTTTCACACCTGCAGCTCCATTTTCATCTTCCAAAGGATGTGGGGAAACTTGGGGGCCCTGGGCCAGAGCCTGAGGATCTGGGTAGGGGGAGTCCTGAAATTCCCTAGCACTTCCATTAGAGAGGGCTCAGGAATGGAGTTAGGCCCCTGGCCTGAGTGCACAGCTGGGGAAACTGAGCCCTGGAGAAGGGAACTCAACTGGGGCTGTCTGGAGACTTCGAGCAGAACCTGGGTTAGAGCCCAAGTCAGCTGGCACCAGTTCAGGCCTTTTGCACAACCCTGGGTCTCCCCAGTCCATCCACCCTCTTCAGTTCCTTGTTTGTCCTGAAGCCTTCTGGCCTTTGTGTCATACCAAGTCATTTATTAAATTTCCTTGGGGTAGAAACTGCCAAGATTGGGACATAGATTTACGGTAGTCTGTTAGCCCAACTTCTCCTGATTCCAAAAAATTGGGAGATCCCTAAATTTCACGGCCTTCTGTAACAGATGAGGGAGGGATGATTTTGCCTGGCAGAGAACTGAAGCAGGGAAGGCTCTTTGGGGTGAGGGTGCTGGAGCCTGAATCGAGGATGAGCCTGCATGGGCAGGGTGGGTACCTAGCACAGGGAGAGGGGTGATGGGTTGGGAGTGCTGGGTGTGGAAGCTGGTAGTGCCATGGCGGGAAGGAGTTAGTGCCTTAACAGAGATGGACGCTTTCCTCTGTGGGCAACCAGGAGCCACAGCAGAGTGTGGCTAAGAAACACAACTCCCTCTGTGGATCTGTCCCAAGGGAATGTCCCTGCCGGCATTTGGAAAGCAATCAGTTAATGGTTTGAGTGCTTCTCCCCACCCTCACCAACTTCTCCATGACATGTTGGGCCATAATTCTCCCTAATAAAATAATATGAAGCTCAATTATGCTCCTGTTCCCATGTTCCTGGACTTCATTAAGCACAGAGGGATTAAAAACTTGTATAAATTAATCAATGTAGCATAATCCTAAAAATTAGAAGATGAGTCCTTGAGGAAGTAATGTAATATGGGCTTTTTAATTAGCAGGGCCCCTGAGATTCATTGCTCTTGCCTGCAAGTCTCCTGTTTATGAATTGCTTTATCCTTTGAAGGGGAAGGCCCTGCAGACTCCGGGCCTGTGGTAAGGAAATGGCAAGAGCTGTGCTAATTCCCCGGCTGGTGCCCTCCTCGGAGCCAGAGCAGAAGGACAGAACTGGCCTTGGTTTTCGTTCTTTCCTAAGAACAGCTAACTTTGAAAAGGCAACTCAGAAAGAAGGATCCAGAGGGGAAACAAGCTACTTTGGTTCTTCTTACTGAAGACTTGGTGATAAGAACCTTGATTTCGGAATCGTGCAGGTCTGGATGTGAAGCTTGACTCTGCTGCTCACTGGCTTTGTGGAAGTGGGCAGGTCACCTGACCTCTTAAACTCTCCATTTCTTCATCTGTTCCGGGTCTTTGGGAATTGCTTCCTGAAGTCAGGGGAGAGGCTTCCCCGGCCATCTCCTGGCTCCTCCTCTCCAATGTGGGGCAAATAGCTTCTTGTCCCACAACTGGTGAGTCTCCCTGGGTCTGCCATGACATTCCTGCCTACCTGGGCTTGGCAGCCATTCCTTTCTTGACACTTCTCTCTTCTCAACTTACTCCCTCCTTCCCAACAGGCTCAGATGATGTCCAGTGCTTCCATCCTATCAAAACCAGACATGGCCCTTCCTTGATCCCACTCCTGCCTGCCATGGTTTCTT
The DNA here is from genome assembly GCA_020662805.1 of Glaucomys volans. Lineage (NCBI taxonomy): Eukaryota > Metazoa > Chordata > Mammalia > Rodentia > Sciuridae > Glaucomys > Glaucomys volans. The sequence goes on along the minus strand of JAJEJO010000354.1, from coordinate 1,742,766 downwards.
CTCTGCCTAGCAACTTGTCTGGCCCTACAGGCCCATACTCAGTCCACTAGAATTTGGCCTTTCTCCCCAGTGCGAACGGACATCATCCTCATTATGACCTCCAGTGGGTCTTTACCTTACTTGAGCTCCTGGCACCTGTGGACTCAAATGACCTTTCCCTTCTCAGAACCCTCTTAGGTTCTCTCCCAGCTCCTTGGATGCTTCTTGAATTTTTTCCTCCTTATATTCCATGAGTGTTGGTATTTTTCAGATTTCTTCTCTGCATCCTCCTAGGTGATTACTAGAGCCCCTGCATTCTATGTATGCCTGCCAGAGTTTCTCTGGCTCTGTCATCTCTACTCTGCCCCAGGCCCTACAGTTCAAATGCTCATTGGTCACTCAGCCTATTTCAACATCATACAGACTCTTTAAACTCAATAAGTCTATGACACAACCCTTCCCAAGGATCTTAGTCCAGATAATGGCATCATTATCCACCTGATGATCTAGAATCCTCCCATTCCTTCACAGGAGCAAGGACTCAGTATCTTGGTGCCCATCCCTTCCCCCAGCCTAGTACAGAACTGGAGGCAAAGCTGTTGGTGAACTTTTCATGGTGGATGGGCAGCTTCCTTGACTTCCTTTACCATGAAAATTTTTTGACTCAGATCATGGATGAGAGCATGCCAGCTTTGAGTCCACCTTGCCTAATGGTTTCGCCCAAAATCGAGACTGACACTGACCTTGATCCAGATAATAGCACTTTGGGACTCCTGTTTGGCTTTCCAATCAGGGCCCCTTCATTGTCTGACTTGTTTCATGTTCTCTGATTTTATAAAGACTCTCTAGACTAAGAACGACAAAGGCCCAGGGAGTGAAAGGAGAGAGAAAGAAGACTCCATTCCGTATTGGGGAATTTCACAATTCAAGCTTTGCCACCTGATGTCGGCTCCAGGTGGGGACAGGTTTCTTTGGAGACCAAGGGCATGACTGCTGGTGTGTTGCATCCACTTTGGCCCCATTCCCCTGCCTTCCTGGTCCCTCCTGGACATGGCTGTCTGAGAGGTGAGTAGCAGTGGAGTCACTCACCCCTGCAAGGAGGAAGCTCCGCCCTCTGTTCTCTGTTGCCATCTATTTTTATCCGGGCTCATTTACCATGTGTGTTTGGGAAACACACACACAACACAACAGCAGTGCTGCCAAAACTGATCCCTTTTCACCCCATCAGGATTTTCCCTTGAAGGCTGGCTGCTCTTGGAGAGCCAAGGCTGCTGAGGACCTGGTGAGGAGCAGGGGCCAGGTGTCCAGACAGCACAATCCAGGGCCCCCGGATTTTGCATCCCATTGCTGGTGAGCCTCTTCAGTTCCTCTTCTGTCTCTTGGTCTGAGCTGGAGAAGCACACCTTTGCTTGAAAAAGGCATGGGTCCCCTTAAACCCATAGTTGCCTCCCTTCCTAAAGTCCATCAACAGCACGGCCTGAGCCCTGTCATTCGTTTGACCGGAAGTGGAGGATGGAAGTGGGACACTGGATTGGGAGCTAGGAGCAGTCAGGTCTTATCTCTGCACATGAACCTGTCACCTTTGCCTAACAGCTTTTACTGCTGTGAGGGTCTTCTTTCCACAGAGACTTGATGGACCTCTCCTTAACTTTCCAGTTGTTCCTAGTTCTGCCTTTTGGGGGCCTCAAGAACAATGGACTGGGGACCTTTCCCATTCTTTCCCAAACTGGGATTGCTCCATGAATTGTGAGGCAGATTCCTGGAATGCAGAGAGCTGGAACTCAGGGTACAGTCTGGGACTTGAGGGAAATTCTAAATAGATGCTTTAAAAATACTGGCTTCCTTCTGTCACCACTGTACACATATGTGAGCAGACATGCTTTCACACACATGACATATGCATGAGGGTTAGAAATGGTTGCTGTACCTCAGAAGAGCAAAGCCTGGTGTCATGCACAAATAACCATCTAGCCATAAATCAACCTGCAGAGCCCAGTCTTGGGTTTGCAATAGTTTGCAGAGCCTGCTCTGGCAACCCAGCCCTCATAAACTTTTACTTTTTAGTAAAAAATAAAAATAGCAATGCAATTATGAAACCCTAATGCTCAAGGGACAGAACAGCCAGAAACGGCTCATTGTTTAGCTTTAAAAATATGAAACAGTGTTTCCCCAACTGCTTTTAGAAGGTTCCAGTTTCAAAACAAGAGTCTCTTGCAGACCTACTCGATGTGCACAGGTGAAACAGCAAGGTGAAGTAGTCCAGGGCAGAGATGAGGCTGTCGGTTCTGCCTGCCTGCTCTTCCCTGCCCTCAGCATTTAGGAACTCTCTGGAGAATGCATGGAAATTACTAACCTAAGAGAATCAAGACAGTCCATTTCCCTCCTGGGTCCCACCCCAAGGTTCCAAGTCCTGAGTTCAGGTGACTCTTGAGTATCTTTGCAGTTGATGAAGAAGTAACCATTGGCCCTGATTCAGATGGAAATAGAAGAGGTGGCCTGGACCCAAGTCCCTGAGTGACCCTCTAGGCTGTCCTCCACCACAGATGTGGGGAGAGTGAAGGCCTGTCCAGTGCTCTCACAGAAATTTGCAGAGTTCCACTGAGCCCCAACTCTGGGCCATCTCACAACCCCCTGCTTTCCACTCCTCCCTGTTCCCCTGCTTTTTTTTTTTTGCCATGGAGTGCCACTACCTCCTCAGCAAATGCCTGAACCCAATGTATTTTGGAAACTCTGCAGTTATGAGTGCAAAAAGAGGGCTCCTTCAGTTTTTCCCAAATTTACAAGGATGACTTCTGAAATTTTGGCATTTGCTTTATCCACTGATGTCAGTCAAAGAGAGTCATTATGGGTCCTGCACATGTGCCAGGGCCTCTTACCGTTAGCCAGTGTCTTCCTGGGATCCTTGAGTTAAAGAAAGAGGTTGGGGGTAGGTGATACATGGGTCAGGAGAAAGGCTGTCTTGCGTCGTGTGCAGCAGCAGGAGAGATCCATTGTGGACGTTTCCATGAAGTGCACCCTGACATCTTTCTTAACTCATTGAAACGTGTTTCTGCCCCTTCCATCTTCACCAGGGGAATCCAGGCCATCTGCAGGGATGGGGTCAGTTAATTACCGTAACGGGCCCGTAATTCTTTGAAGCTGGTCCTTAGAATTTTCCTCCAATTTCCTTCTTGTAGGAATCTGACATTGTTTGGATCCCTTGGAAACATTCAGGCTTTGCCCAAAATCTTAGTGAAGGGTTTATTTTAGGGGGCCAGGGGAAGTTCCCCATGTCCAGGATCAACAAAACAGCAGTGAATCTAAACTAAGTAGACCCTGTGAGCTCACTAGGAAGGGCATTCTAAGACGCCAAAGGAAGCTTACATCAGAAACGCATTTGGACTGAGAGGTGGGGCTTTTTCTTATGGGGATGTTGGAGAAGAAGAATAAATTGGGGCAATTTCAGCCCTAGGTTCCTACTATTTATTTATCCAGAGAGTCCCATATAGCTGCCCCGGACCCTGGCCCAGTAAAAGACACCTTCAGTTGATAGCTGGGAATATCAAGGAGTGGGGACTTCTTCTGAGTTCATGGATAGGTGACCCAAGGTGCCAGCACCCACAGAAGAAGATCATATGATCAGATGGGACCATCAGTATTGGTTGCAGAGGCCACATGTCCATGCATCCTTCTCTCATGGCTCCTGTTGATGCCCTTGAACCTTGTTAAGATATGTGGGTTGCTATGGTAATGGGAGGATTGCTAATCTGGAGAAAACTGGGTGGGAAAGTCATGGGAGAAAGATAGAATTTTGACATAATGAGTTATTGTCCCAATTTTCTCCTTAGAGCTGGGCTTCAGGCAGTCCCTAGGAACCTCTGTTTGACAGATGGGCAGTTTGGGATTAAGAAAGAATTCCAAACTGCTGAAGGCGAGGTATGTCTCTATTTTATTACATGACCCTGGAGAACTTAGAGGACACGGCTGCTCATGGAGCCTCTGTCATGGTAATTTGGGGCTCTGGCCTCAAACTCTTGCATTTTTGCTATATTTACCATGACTCTTTTCTTTCCTTCCTCTAGATTCCACATATAAGAGAAAACTTGTGATACTTGTCTTTCTGCGTCTGACTTATTTCACTTAATATGGTGATCTCCAATTCCATCTATTTTTCTGCAAATGACATAATTTTGTACTTCTTTAGGTCGGATAATATTCCATCGGTTGTGATCTATGAATGTATATCCATTCATCTGTTGATGGTCACCAAGGCTGATTCCATGACTTGGCTGTTGTAAATTGTGCCACAAAATCAATGGTGTAGAGGTATCTTTAAAGTATGCTGACTTCAATTGTTTTGGATAAACAGTGAGGAGTGGTAAGCTGGATCATATGTTAGCTCTATTTTTGTATTTTGCAGGAACTTCTGTACTGATTTGCATAGTGATTGTACTAATTTGCATTCCTACAAACAGTGTGTAAATGTTCCTTTTACTGTACATCCTACCCAGCATTTATTGTTATTTGTTTCTTGTTTTTTTTTTTTTTTTTTTTTTTTTGATGGTTGTCATTCTGACTGGGGTGAGATGGAATCTCAAGGTAGTTTTGATTTGCATTTCCTTGACGACTAAAGATGCTGAGCATTTTTTCATGTAATTATTGGCCATTTGTATTTCCTCTTTAGAAAAGTGCCTGTTCAGTTCATTTGCCCATTTAATTGAGTTATTTGTGTGAGTGTAATAAATTTTCTGAGTTCTTTATATTTTCTAGATATCAAGTCTCCATCAGAAGAGTAGATTTTCTTCTGTTTTGCAGACTGTCTTTCACTCTGCCCATTGTTTCCTTTGATGTACAGAAACTTTAATTTGGTGCCACCCCATTTAGTAATTCTTGCTATTATTTCCTGATTGGTACTATAGGAGTCCTATTCAGGCAGTCATTGCCTGTGCCTATATCTTGAAGTGTTTTCCCTGTTTTCTTTTAGCAGTTTGAAGTTTCAGGCTCTATATTTTGGTCTTTGATCCATTTTTAATTGAGTCTTGTACAAGGTAAGAGAGAGTCACCCATTATTCCTTATGGGTATCCACATGCATACGCAGTTTCCCCAGGGCCATTTATTAAAGAGACGGTCTGTTCTTTAAGGTATGTTTTACCATTGTTGAAAATCAGATAACTGTATCCATGTGGGTTTGCCTCCATGTCTTCTATCCTATTCCATTGGTCTACCTGTCTGTTTTTATGCAGATACTGCTCTGCTTTTGTTACTATATTGCTAGTACCACTTGAAATCAGTTATTGTGATCCTTCCAGCATTTCTCTTTTTGCTCAGGATTGCTTTGACTATTCTGGGTCTTTTGTGTTTCCATATGAATTTTAGGATTGTTCTTTTCTAGTTCAGTGAAGAATGTCATTGGTAAGTTTGGTGAGAATTATGTTGAATCTATAGATTGCTTTTAGCAATATGGCCATTTGAGCCAATATTAATTCTGCCTATCCATGAACATGGGAGGTCTTTCCATTTTCTAGCATTGTCTTTAATTTTTTTAAGTGATATTTTCAGTGTTTAAAATTTTTTTTCCTTTGGATAGATTTATTCCTAAGTACTTTATTTTAGTTTTTTTGAAGCTATTGTAAATGGAATTGTTTTCCTGATTTCTTTCTCAGTAGATTCATTATTGGTATATTAAAAAAGAACTACTGGTTTTGAATCCTATTACTTTGCTGAATTTGTTTATCAGATCTAAAAGTCTTCTGGTGGAGCATTTAGGGTTTCTAAGTATAGGATAATATCATCTGCAAATAGGGATAATTTGATTTCTTCCTTTCCTACTTTCTTTTTGTCTTTCTTGGAGCTGATATCTTTCTTGGAGCTGATATCTTCTCAGCCATGGGAGCTGAGATTCAGGTGGGGAGAAGGGAGGAGAAGCAAATAAGCAAATATGTTGGACTTGATGTGTAAGTTGAGTCCAGAATTTGGGACTTTTGAGGTTTGCTTCAGGCACCAAAGAGTCTAGCCATGGCTTATTTGGAATGTCAAAAGATGAGATAAGAGCTGAAAGAATCCAGGACAAGTTTGTCTCCCTCAATAAGGTTTCCATTAACTTCTCTTCCCCTCCTTTCAACTTTCCTTCCTGGAAGTGGGCTCCCATGGGGTTGGACTGGGTGACAGATGGATTGAATGGGAAGGGACTTGCGAAGTGATCATGTTGGCACTTCTAATGTTTTAAAAAATACTATTCTCTGGGGTCAGGTGTGAACTAAGGACTTGATTACCTGGTTCCTGATGTGTGAGTCACACCACTTAGTGTAATCACCTAACAACCTCAATCTGTATAAACCTCCTCCAAGAACTCAGGGAAGAAGTGAACAAAGTCTAAGTATTAGCCACGATCACTCCTGGAGCAAAGAGCTCACAGTCTAGGATAATGCTTGCACCAAACTTCCTTCCCACTACTCCTCTCGCATCTGTCCTGTGAGCTCTTATACTCTCTGCTGTAGAGATATCGTGCCCTCTTGGGGTGCACTGGGTTATGCCTGTGCAAAGATATGCCTTCTGCCAGGAATGGCCTCCCTCTTGCTGCCTGCCATGATTACATAGAGCTAAACTCTCCAGCTCAGATGCTATCTTCATGAGAAAACTTTCCTTCCCTCCTTAGTTATCTACTACCAATCCTACCATGGGGTCCTATCTGTTCCAACTAAAGGAACTTGGGCTCAAGTAAGGAAGCAATAATGGTGAATGAGTTTGCACCAGGGGTGAAAAAATGTCAGTTGGGCTGCAGGCCAAGCCATGCGTCTGTGTACACAGTGCACATTTTGGGGACATTCTTCCCATGGAGAGCTGACAAGTTTTTTATTAGGGCTCCTTCAGGTGGTACACTGGATCATTCTTGGATTTGGGGTCAAAAGTTCTTTTTATAGCTTTTATCTTGGTTTGCTCTATTTTCCTTGGAAATAAAAGAGCCTGGTATGAACTCATGGTAGAAATTCTGTTCTTCTGAAAATAAATGAGCACAAGGAATGACTTGGGTGGAGACTGGATCCCCAGTATTTTGGGTTTGGAAAGGACAATGTGAAACCCTGATACATGAACCTCATCCCAAGATTGGGTGTGTGTTGGTCGATGGGGCCTCTTGTAATGATGTTCCCTACAGGCTGCTATTCAGGAGCAATGAGGGACATTGCATTGAATAGTCACCCCCCCACCCCGCACCAAATCACATCCACCCATAACCTCAGAGTATGACTTAACTTGGAAAAAGGATCAGTTTTAGCCTTTAATTGCTGTGAACAAAATACCTGACAAGAAAAACTCAGAGGAGGAAAAGTATATTTTGGTTCATGGCTTCAGAAGTTCAGTCCATGGTTGGCTGACTCCATAGCTCTGGACCTGAGGTGATGCAGAACATCGAGGTGGAAGGGCTTGGTGGAAGAATATAGCTCAGGATATGGCAACCAAGAAGTGAGAGAGGGAGACCTCTATTCACCAGGGACAAAATATAAACCCCAAAGGCAAGCACCAAGTGACTTATTTCCTCCAGTCATACCCTACCTGCCTACAGTTATCACCCAGTCTATATCAGTGGATCAATCTATTGATATCAATCCATATCAATGGATCAATCTATTGATTAGGTTAAAACTCACATAATCTAATCATCCCCCCTTTAACCATTCTTGCATTGATTATTCATACATGAGCTTTTGGAGTACATCTCATATCTAAAACATAACAGAATATTTGCAAATATAGCTAGTTAAGTATCTCAGGATTAATCATCCTGGATTTAGGGTGGATGCTAAATCCCATGATTAGTATCCTTCTATAATGAGGAGAGGGCACACAAAGATACAGGAAAAGGGCCATGTGTAAACAGGAGCAAAGGGACACAGTTATAAACCAAGGGATGCCAAGGATTGCCAAGAGTCTATAGAAGATAGGAGAGGAGCTTTAAAAGGATCCCCACTGAGTCTCTGAATGGAATCAGTCTTGATAAGACCCTGACTTTGGACTTATGGCTCCCAGGACTGTGAGTGTAAGTTTATGTAGTTTAAAGCCACCAAGTTTGTAGTAACTTGTTATGGTAGCCCTAGAATAATAATAGAGTGTTTTGGGGTCTCTTCTCTGGCCTCAGTTCTTTTCTTCCCACAGTCTCAAAACTTACCTGTACAGCATCTTCACTGATAAGGGCTCTGTGGTGACTGATTTTAGGTCATCTTGACTGAGCCACTGAATTCACAGACCTTTGGTTAAGCATCAATGCCTGGAGATTGGCATTTGGACTTGTGAATTGAGTAAAGCAGTTAGTCATTGTCCCATCCAGGGAGGGCCATTTTAGAACAAAAAGACCCAGAGGCTGAGGTGACCCTCCACTGATCGCCTGAGCCAGGACATGAGCCTTCTCTTGCCCTTTGCTCTTTGGCTCTCTCTGCTACTAGATTTTCTGGGCCTCCAGCTTGCTGATGGCAGATCAGGGGGACCTCTCAGCCTCAATAATCACAAAAGTCAATACCTTATAATAAATCTCATAGCACACACATATGTGCATGTACATGCATAGAGTAGCGACCCCTTATCCTCAGGGGCTACATCTCAAGACACCCCTGTGGATGCCTGAGATCTCTAATGGTACTGAACCCTGGGTAGTCTGTTATTTTCCTATGCATGCACACCTATGATAGTTTAATTTGTGAGCTAGGCCACAGTAAGAGATTAACAATACTAACTAGCAATGTAAGAATTATAATAATATGCTGTAATACAATTATTGGTATTACAAGTTGTTTGTTTCTGGAATTTTCCATTTAAATATTTTTAGACTGTTGACTGTGTGCTTGATTGTGGTAACTGAAACCATGGGAAGCAAACCTGCAGATAAGAGGAGACTGTATATCTAATCTCTTATTGGTTTGGTTTCTCTGGAGAACCCTGATTGATACGTAGGGTATGCAAGAAGAAGTGGACAGGCCAGTCACACAGATGGAGAGAACTTGGACACAGATGATGATGGACATGGGCCTTGAAGGGATCTGGATACTCAACTCACGGCATCACCGTCCTGCCCTGTGTTAGTCACATTTTTGTTGCTGTTACAAAACACCTGAGAAAATCGACTTGATGGAGGACAGGTTTACTCTGGCTCACAGCTTCAGAGGTTTCAGTCAATGGTCACTTGGCTCCATTGCTTTGGGCCTTTGGTGAGACACAAGGTCATGGTTGGGAGTGCGTAGGGCAGCAGACCTGCTTACCTCGTGACAGCCAGGAAGGAGAAAGAGATAGACATAGAGAGATAGAGAGATTGGGGGGCACAATATACCCTTCGAGGGGACTTCCCCCATTACCTACTTCCTCCAGCTAGGCCTCTCTTGAAGTTTACACCACCTCCCAATAGTCCCACCAGCTGAGGGCCAAGTCTTCAACACAGGAGCTTTTGGGGGACTTTTGAGATTCGAACGAGAATAAGCTTCCACACTGGATCCTCTGATTGCTCTTTACATCCATTGCCATCATCAGTCTGCAATCTGTCTTCTTTCATTTTAAATTATATCCACCAGAGCAAGAAGTGGCAAAGAAGGGATTGTGAGGTTGTCAATAAGACCCTGGGGTCCAGAAACAACTTCAGTTTAGCAGCCAGAGCACAGGTGTCCTGAGACACCAGGGGCTGTTTCTGCTCTGATCACATTTCTTGTGGATGCTTAGCTCAAGGAAACAGATAAGCAATGTGCGAGGTAGCTCTCACCCTGAAACTTGATACCTTAAGGAACCAATACTGACTGAGCTCCCGATTCTGCAGGTGGGTTCTGATGGGCAGTTCTTCTGGTCTCTGCTGGGTTTATTCCCCTGTCAAGTGCTGGGCTGACTGAAGGCATACTGGTCTGGAATGGTCTTGTTTTATGGTGGTTGAATGGCGGTAGCTTTGGGTCACAGGACACTGATGATGTTAAGGTTTCAAGAGAGAAAGATGGATGAGGAAGGGAGGAGCCACAGTCCTCTTGAGGTCTAGGCTCAGAACTGGCCCATGGATTCTACTGGATTCTATTGATCAAAGTAAGACCAGCTAAGATTCAAGGAGTGGGGAAAGAGACCCCACCTCAAGGTGAGTATAGCTTCAAAGTCATCTTGCAAAGGGTGAGGTTACCAGAGGGGGCCACTTTTGCTGACAGTCTACCCTAAGCCAGCTCTTTTCTTGGCTCATGTGGGGAAGCTCCCCTAGCCTTGCATTCTTCGCCTAGCAGGCCTCTTGCTAGGGCAGAATCCAGGTTTATAGCTTATTATGTCCAGAGCCTGGCTGGACCTCTAATATGCCATTCCAGATGCACTTCATTCATCCAATATTCACGCTAGAGCCCAGCCCAAGGCCAGGCCGAGAGATCTGCAGGTGGGATATGGGGGAGGTAAGAGCTTAGCAGCTGGAGGCAGACAGATCTGGCTTTCAATCCCAGCGCATACAGTCTGTGGGTTTTGGGGGAAATCACTGTCTCTTCCTGAGACTGTTTGTTATCAATAAAATGCAGATAATAATGTCTGTCGTAGAGGGAAGCTGTGAGGCCTGAGTCAGATACCGTACGTAAAGTGCTTAGCACAGCACCTGCTACGCAATAGAAGCCCACTAAATGGTAGCTGTTATTATTAATAATAAATGCAGGCTGAAGGAATGCAGAGATGAATGAATGTCTCTGCAACTTTTAGCCAAATATGCATGATTAATGCTTCTTCCCTCCCATCCTGGCCCAAATAAAATATACAAAAGGTCCCAGGAAACCCATTAGCTGTCACCAACTTTCTTGCATAACAAGAACTCTCCCAGCTCTGACCAGGGCTCCTTTGTGACCCAGACGGATGGATGGATTAATAACACCCCACTCTGCTTCTGGACTCTGAAAGCAAGAGGCACCCCTCCTGGTACCCACAAACTCCTCCCCTCCTCTCTGCGTGCGCCCCACGGAAAACGGAGGTGCCACCTGTGCTAGTGGCGTGCCGACAGGCATTTTCCCCTCAGCTGCCTGGGCGATTTGGTCTCCACACCTGCAAACAGCTTTCTTTCTTTCCATCTCTTCAAATCAAAGTGAGTCTTTGCTCTCCACGTGGCTGCCTGCCTCCGAGTGGAGCCGGCAGGGAGGACCAGGAGAGGGCTGGGCAATTAGACACTCACCGGCCCCTCTCTGAGGCTAGAGCTGTTTTTAGCTCAGCCTCTCTGGCAGGCGGGCTTGGCCTTGGGGTCTGGGCTCAGCCTGGTAAATTAATGACAGCAGAAGACTGTCAGGGTGCAGGAGCTGTGGAGGGGGAGGGAGCCCTCCCTCCCTTTGTGCTCTGAGTCAGGGGCACTCTCTTGTTTTGCCTTTTATTCTGCCCTAAATGACAGGGTTGTTCCCTACAAACCTGCCTTGTCTTTGTCCAGATGCTCTTTGTCAAATGACCCAGTGTAATCAAAAACAAATTCTCCCTCCATATATTTTTAGTGAAAAACAAAAACACATTTTCTCATCCCAACTGTAGGTCCATATGAAAATTCAGGGACTGAGGATGATGCAGGGCTGGGGAGCCATGGAGGAATCCTGGGACTCACAGGAAGAGGGAAAAGGTTGTCTTCAAAGGCTCATGTCAGCTGGGGCTGTTCCCAGGAGCCGGGATGGCAGGAGTTGGGGCGGCTGGTGTGCAGTGAGGAAATTTTTGCTTTTTAAGCGCGAGGGTCCTTTTCTGGAGGCAAATGGGCTCCAGGCTGATACAATCTGTTGACGAAAATAACTCTGGATTTGGATCTAACAAAGACTATAAAAGAGGAGCTCAGAGACTTGTTTCCAGCCTGTGGGAGTCAGGGTGGTTTTAAATGAAGGGCAGATGTAGCCTGAGGCCAAAATCTGCCTCCCCTAGTCCCGCTGTAACCTTATTAAAGAATAAAAATAAAGGCAGGACTTTTATGGTAAGAAAGAAAAGACAAACAAGGCGGCTTCCCGAGCAGAGGGAGGGAGGGGCTTGGGGACAAATGTGAAGGACAAGGGTCATGTCCCTCTGCAAGGGGTGCTGGGCATGGGGCGGGGCCTGGGCAGGTGAGCAGGCTCTGACTTCACTGTTGAGGCTGGGGCTCCTGGATCAGGGCAGCCGCCCCCTGCTGCACCCCTTGCCAGGCCAGTGCTTCCCCCATCTGGCTGGCCACTCAGGGGGACCCAGACATTGTGCTGTGGCTCAAAGAAAAGCCATGTGCTTTTTCAGCAGGGACTCCTTTGCTTCAGGGAGGGCCTACCACGTTACTGGTTGGGGACAGCAGAGGGACCTGGGGGTGAGTTAGAGCACCGCCCACACCTGTGATCCTCTGAGCAGTGGACTTTCCCCTTTGCACCTGTGGTCCTCCTCGTGTGATGAGGCCACCTCTACCCCTTTGTTAGGACCTGGGCCTTCTCCTGGATGCAGAGGTCAGCATGCCCGTCGCTGTAGGCAGAGGGGATATGGCAAGCCCTGGGGCAGGGACAGGGCTGGGGAAAGACTCAGCTTCCTGGAGATGGAGCAGGAAAGGTCCAGACCAGGCACTGGGACCAGGAGTGGGGCTGCACCAGGAGCAAAGGCAGCCGGATTCTTGGTGGGGAAACGGAGGCAGGGCCCAGCTGTCATCTCAAAGGGGATGTGCAAGACGCTTGCTGCTTGAGGTGCCCTGGGTCATACTGAGGCTGCTGAGCGGGGCTCTGAGGGTGGAGCCAGGAGGAGGGGCTTCCTTTGGGCAGGGGGATGGTGGCGGTGGGAGCACTTCCTTCTCACTCATTTTAAATTCTTCTGACCCTCGCAGTCCAAGGCTCCTGTCTTTCCAGCTGCCACCTATCTTCCAGAAGGCAGCCAGAGTGGTCTGTGTACATGACAAATCTGACCATGACCCTCTGCCTCCGTGGCTCCCTCCCGGGGCTCCCAGTAACTTCCAGGACAGAGTCCACATTCCTTCATGCCTTGCACACAGCCTCTGGCGCTCTCCGACGTGCCTTCCCCTCACTGACCCCGCTCCTGGGGTGAATGGGCCTCTCTCTGCTCTGCTCTCCCTCTGTCGCTGCCCATCTGGCATCCTCCAGTCCACCCCATGGCACCTACACCTTTGAAGGACAATTCTGGGCTTTCAAATGGCTTCAGCCTTGTGCGTCTCTCCTGTGCGCTCTTGCTCTGGTCTCTGGAGGATGCTCTTCCTGCTTTCAGGGTGGGAGAGCTGTGCTAGGGTGGAGTTGGGACATGCCTCTGGGCCCTCAACAAGGATGAACAGGAAAGGGGGAATTAATATCCAGCTTCCCAGGGCCTCAAGGGCACGATTCTGAGATGCGCTCTATACAGCCTGTCAAGGATTGAGTCCTGGGAGCCTACCAGCGGCCCACTGGTTAACACTGTCATTACTTCTCTCTCTCCCCTGTGTCACTGGCCCTGATCGCTCATGGGCTTCAGGGGACCCCCACCAAATAGTCACTCAAGCCAACTTGTCCCAGGGTCTCGAGCAGGACCTCTATGCTATTCCTCCCGCCGGCTGCTTGAACTCCAGTGTGTGAAGGGCCAGCTCCGGCCTTCCCTGGCGCTTCCCTGGGATCACTGCCCATGCTCCCAGGGCGTGGGTCTGTCCTCTCCAGACCTGCTGTTGGCATCAGCTGTGCTCCACAGGGGTGTGGGGCCCCTGCGCCAGGAGCCTGCATGCATGCAAATGTCCTGTGGTCAGAGATGCCACCGCACCTCCCACACAGTAAGGGATCCACAGACAGGTGCTCAGGATGTGCCGCAAGGTGACACGAGGAGCATTAGCAAGTGTCAGCAGTCTGGCTTTGAGGCAGCAGCCCATAGTGTCTTCTGTGTTCTACAGATTCTTCCTTCTTCAAAAGATTTTTTAAAACATTACACTTTAATTTGTATAGTGTGAGGGCTCCTCAGAGCACTTTTATTTGAAGGTAGGTCTCGCCTGAATTCTGCCCTGAGTAGATAGCTTTATCGATTCAGCCATTGAAGCATGGAGGCCAGTTGCCTAGTCCAAGACAATCACCATAAAGGTGGATATTGTGATCCAGAGAGGTTAGGTAAATGGCCCAGAGGAGCACAGCACCATGAGGGAGAATCAACCAGACCCCAGGCCTGGTCTGTCTGTAGACTCCACCTCCTTTTCCTCTTGCTGGTTCCATAGAGCAGGGGCTCTGTGGAGGGCAGCTCCATGTGCAGGCCCACCTTCATTCTCTCAGCCATCCTCGGAACTGGGGAGTGCAGCTTCCTGATGAGGAAACAGGTTGAGAGGTTAGAGAAACAGCCCTCTCCCTCAGCTCAGCCTGGCTGGGAGTCCAGTGCATCTCCTCTGCAGCCACCGGTTCCCTTTTCCTAAACTTTCCTGTGTTTTATACCCAAAGCCGACAGCACCCGGAGGGGAAGGTCTGAGAATCTACCTGAGCTTCTGTCTGTGGGGCTCAGGGTTCCAAGCAGAGCGCCAAGCCCTGTGCAGGGCCAAGGCCACCACCTGCGGCTGGCCAGACACACACAGGGACGTTTCTGCCTGGGTTCCCAGGGCTTCGTTAGCGTGGCCAGGAGGAGGGAAAGGAGCGGAGTGGGCGGTGGTCTGCTCTAACAGAATGTCCCAGGCTGGGTAGTTCAGAAAGGCCAGGGATTTGTCTCTCACCCTTCTGGAGCTGCGGAAGTCCAAGGTCAAGGCACTGGCATCTGGGGAGGGTCCTCTCATGGGCTCATCCCATGGAGAGGGCGTCCCATGATGAGAGGGCGAGGACATGCAAGCTCAGCTCTCTCCTCTTCTTCTGGAGCCTGTCCTCATGACCCCATGTTACCCCACCTACCTCCTGAAGGCCCCACCTCCAAATACCGTCAGCATGTGATTTGGGGGATTAAGCTGCTCACACGTGGATTTTTGGGGACACATGCAGAAGGAGAGCAGGAGGAGGAAGAGGTGGTAGGTAAGTGTGAACCGGAGGGCTTGCTCCCCGCCACCAGGCTGGGGGTCCATGTCTCTCCCTTCTCTGGCCAGCCTGTGCCAAACTGACTCCTCAGTGCTTTCTAGAAACTGCACCAGATATCTTCCTTCTCCCCTGGAGAGTTGGGAAAGCGGGTGAAGAAGGCCAGACATCCGCTGAGGCTGAGAAAGGCTTTTCATCACTTCCAGTGTCGCCGGCCTGGGCTGCTCCCATTCGTCTCCCTGATCCCAGTGGCCCCCGAGTCATCAATTCCATCTCTGAGCTGGGAGCTGCTGCCTCTGCTCCTTTCCAATCACTGTCCAGTCCTGGTCCCCTGCAACCCTGGCTTGGACGACGGCCTCTCCTCCTGGCTGTGTCTCTGTTTCCTACTGATCCATTTAAAAGTACCCATCTGACCACGTCTCCCTCCTGCCTAAACCCTTTTGTGGCTTCGTATGACAATAGCGTGCACTTCTCTGCAGCCAAGCGCTGGGAGGCTGGGCGTGAGACATCAAGGTTCTGATTGATCATGTTTGCCAACTGTCATGGTGTCGAGACTCCCTCTATGACTGATCTCAAGCACTCAAAGGCTCTGGCAATATCTGTAAACTCTGAACAGCGGCTGCCCTGGAGAGCGGGGAGGGGCTCTAGCACCTGGCACTGCTGGAAGGAGCTTATCTTTGCCCAGGTTGTCTGTCTATCCAAACCTTCTCCATCCCCAGTCTCACTTCTGGTCTCACCTGCTTCAGAACACCTGCCAGCCTGTTGCTTTGATAGATGGGAGTATGGGCCCCTGAGTTGTCTTCCTACCGGGATCCTAATCATCCTTAGGGTAGCAGAGTCCTTTTCAGCCACCACTTGTGAATTCTGGTTGTTGGTAACCAGGCCATTCCTCCATTGATGGAGAACCACAGACAGTCCCAGGATAACTGCTGGTGGGGAGGCAGAGGCACCCACCTTGAGCCTGTGTTACATTTTGGGCACCATGACCTGCAAGCTGCAGAGCAGCAGCACCAACCCTTGGTGGTGACAAGACCCCCGACATGGTCTTTCCAAGTAGGTGTTTCTCTTCACTGCTCTGGGGGAAGCCATTCATCCATCTCAGCAGGTGATATGCCCATTATCAGGAAATCACACAGGGTGACTCAAGGGGAACTCTCCAGGTCAGGAATGTCCTTTGAGAATTCAGCTCTGTAGACAAAGGGTGCTTCCAGGTCACTTTCCTCCCCAGTGTCTGAAAGTGTAGAGTGTCCCCCCTAGATCCCCTGCCTGCAACCTGTCATCCCTACTCCACAATTCACCACCTCCT
Organism: Glaucomys volans; assembly: GCA_020662805.1. Taxonomy (NCBI): domain Eukaryota; kingdom Metazoa; phylum Chordata; class Mammalia; order Rodentia; family Sciuridae; genus Glaucomys; species Glaucomys volans. The sequence continues at coordinate 1,726,595 of JAJEJO010000354.1, read as the reverse complement.
GCTCCCACCATGAAAAAACTGACATTAAATAACTCTTAACATTAAAAACAAATTCTGAACCACATTTCCCCTTAATTAATTGGCAAAATCCAAAAGATCAGTAATCCCCAGTGCTGCCAAGGCGGTGGCAAAACAGCCCCTGTGTGTCGCCAGTGGGTAAATCCACCCAAACTTCTGTTTTGGAGAGCACCTGGGCATTGTCCAGGAAAATTGTTTTTACATTAAAGGAATCTGTAAAATTTATATAAGTGAGTGCAGTAAAGGTATGGATATGGGTAAAATTTTCTTTTTGTAAGAGCAAAAAATTGGGAATAACCTGGATGTTCAATAATAAGAAATAGGTTGAATCCAGGGCAGTGTACCTTTAAGAGGAGACACAATTTTTTTATTTAAAAGAGTGGTGGGTGTGGAGGTGATGATCTGGAAGATGGCCATGGAGTACTGGGAAGGGAGGGTGAGACAAGCTGTAGGGCATTGCTGATGTCCCTCACAGTGGGAGCCGTGTGTCTTGTTCACAGCTCCAGCCCTTGGTACAGAATTCACCTGACCCCATGAATTCCTCTATAAATTTGGCTCTTATTACCATTTTCAGCAGACCATAAATAAATGTTTAATGAATGAACCCTATTTTGCAAAATTCTGTGTAGAACCACTGAAACATTCTGGAAGGAAGCCCATGAAAACATTAACAGGGTTTACCTCTGTCTGGGGTGGAATTGGCAGGGAGGGGATGCTTACTGGTATTTTGTACATTTCTTCATTGTTCAGTCATGGTATGAGTTTGTATGATTTGTACCATTAAAATAAAAATCAACCAGAAATGGAAAAATGACCTCTTCCCCTATAACCATGCTTGAGGGTTAAGGTTTGGATCTGGATTGTCCCCCAAAGGCTCAGGCACTGAGGGCTTGGTCTCCAGGGTAGTACTGTTCAGAGGTCAGTCTGTGGGGTTGTGCCTCTGGGGATCTTGGCCAGCCTCTTCCTCTCTCTCTCACTCCTGCTTCTTAGCTGCTGCCAGGTAAGCAGATTGGCTCCGCCATATTCTTTTCCGCCATGATGTTTTGATCTTGGAACCAACTGGCCGTACACTGAAACCATGAGGCAAAACAAAACCTTCCTCCTGTAGGTTTGTTTTCTCAGGTGTTTGTCAATATGATGAAATGTGACTAATGGGGTATCTGCCATTAATACCCCAACACATATACATGGGCCCTTGCAGGTCTGGGGCCAGCCTTGCCTCTAATTCCTTCCAGTGAATAATCAGACATCATCTCACGGGTGGTAGAGAGAAGCACATGCAGTAAGAGAATCATACGCAGTAATCATATGCATAGATGTTTTGTTTTGTTGTTTTTTATTGTTTGTTATGTTTAGTTACACATGACAGCAGAATGCATTTTATTCATTGTACACAAATGGAGTACAACTTTTCATTTCTCTGGTTGCACATGATGTGGTCACAGCATTCCTGTAATCATACATGTACATGGGGTAATGTTTGTCTCATTCCACCAACTTTCCTCCCTCCCACCCCCTCCTATACACAATGGAATATTACTCAGCCATAAAGAAGAATAAAATTATGGCATTTGCAGGTAAATGGATGAAGTTGGAAAATATAATGCTAAGTGAAATAAGCCAATCCCCCAAAACCAAAGGCTGAATGTTTTTTTTTTTTCTGATAAGAATGGAGCACATAGAGTTTACTCATGACTTTTAACAGTCTTCCATCTTCCTGGAATTTCATCTACTGACTCTCTCACTCACCTTTTTTCCACCCTGGGGCCTTTTCTTGAGTCCATCAGAGCATTGTTAATTCCTATAACATGATCAGGATGAAACCTTCAGGAAACTCTTCAGAAAACTCTGTCATTTTGTGGAAATGAGGGCTCAGAGAGATTAAGTGACTCACCCAAAGTCACACAACTTCCAAGAGGTCGAAATGGTAACTGCACTGATTCCCCAAGTCAAATGCTTTGATTAACTGCACTGCTTGGCAATGATTTAATATTTTGTCTTCCTAAGAGGAATTCTGGAAGCAGGGATATCTTTCCCTGAGAGAAGGAATTTCCAGTGGGGGCTTTCCATACTGTTTCAGGACTACCATGTCTAGAGATCATCCCATGGGTGGTAGAGAGAATGATGTCTAGGGTTCACTCCCTCTGGCTCCTGAGAAAGGAAGGGGCCAATCTCGAGAAGCACATCCAGGTTTATCTGACTCAGGGACCTTCCCTCCCTTGCCAGATCTCTCTAGCCACACACCTACCCAGCTGACCTCCCTGGGCTGAAGTCCTGCTTGGCCACCCTGAGCCTCAGAGCCAGATGGACCTGAGTTCTAAACTTCTCTAACTTGTGGTGTTCCCTGCATTACAGACCAGCACAGTGGGGATGATGGGACCTACCTGTTGAGTGAATTTTGAGAATTAGGTGTGATAATAGCTACACACCTGGCCAGTGTGGACATCATGGCCAGCTAGTCAGGTGATAGACAAATCTGAGTCTGTTTTGCCTGGAGGTCAACTGCTGCATGTCATGGGGCTTGTGGCTTGGGGGACAAGATAATGATGCTTCTGAGCACTCTCCGAGGTTAGTGTGGTTACCTGTTTGACCATTCCAGAGGCCCCCACAATGCATACAGGAGCAGGCAGTAGTGGGTTTTAGTTAGCTTTTTCATCACTCTGACCAAAACACCTGACAAGAGCAACTTGGAGGAGGAAAAGTTTATTTGGGTCCCACAGTTTCAGAGTTTCAGTTTGTGGTCAGTTGATTCCATTGTTCTGGTTCTAAGATGAGTAATGGAGGAGTCAAGGAGGAAGGGCCCAGTGGAGGAAAGCTGCTGAGGTCATGGTGGGATCAGGAGAGAGAGAGGGAGTGGAGAAGGGCTACAGGGAAGATGCACCCTTCCAGGGCATGCCCCCATGGTCCCTCCTCCAGCCACATCCCACCTGCCTACAGTCAGTCCATCCAAAATAGGATGGACCAATCAGGTTGCAGCTCTCATAATCTAATCATTCACCTCTGAATGTTCCTGCATTAATGGAAACTTTTGGGGGACACCTCATATCCAAACCATAACATAGAGTGATTAAAAACTTGGTCCTAGGAACCTAATTTACAAACTATCTGACCTAGGGCAAGTCCCTTGAATTCAGTGTCTATTTCTTCATCCGTAAAATTGAGCTACTAGTAACATTTACTTGGTCACATATAATGGATATAAAGCACTTAGCTCAATGCCTGATATGCAGTAAATACCGATAATGTTAGCTTCTTTTAATATTTTATCATTGGTTTTTGGCTTTTGTTATTACATTTTGGTGGTCATTCATGCTATTTAGCAAATAATTCCTGTTGTCTCTGAGCAAGTGTTATGTTTGTATTTCTCTGCCCCACTGAAGGTAAGTTTTGTCCTTTAACTTTCCTGGGACTGATGAAATGTAAGAAACGTGTGTTGCCCTGAGAAGAAGGTCTCAGGGCCAGAAGGTGACATGCTACCTTTCCTTGTGCAGAGTGACTGTGCTGGTCAAAATCCTGCCCTGAGGAAATAGCACAGGGGTCAATAAGCCCTTGGTAGGGATGAACCACCAAGAGTGGGGTCAGTTGTTACAGCAGCACACTTGGCCTAACCTGACTGATACACACTGGCTGGCCTGGCACAGCAAGACTGTGGGTGATAGGTGGCCCTCTTCTTTGTCATGTGAAGAGAGAGAAGAGAGGCAAAGGATCCCCTTCATGCAGTCCCTCACACAGGAAGTGTTTGTCAAATGGAGCGATCAAAGCTTGCACTCACTCTTCTCCCTGTGCTGGAAGAGTTGGGATGTGTGGGCGGCTGTACAGATCGGGGACCAGATTGCAGCTGTGCGTTTCCTCTTCAGAACCAGTTGGTCCTCTGCCTGAACATCCCCCATCTATTCCTCTACAAAGTGTGAGCCACCCATGCTTCTTGCTGTGTGAACTTCCAAGTGATTTCCAAAGATCATAATTCATGAGGTTTTAAAACACTGCCCTCCCTGGAGGCTGCCCTCCAGGTGAAGCCCTCATGTTCTGTCTGCTCCCTGCCAAATCCTTCGGCAGGCTTCCTGTGCAGGACCACCAGCGTGGATCACAGAGAGGCACCCTGGATGGAAGGACCATGTCTCCGTCACCTCCCGGATCCCTTGGCTAGGGATCCTAGGAGGAAGATGAAAGCCGGGACTCCTGATGGAGTTGATGCTTTGATTTGCACTTATTTTTACAAAAGGTACAAGTGATGGATATAATGTTATTCAACATGGAAATGCCCACTGCTTCAGCGGAGATGGAACTGCCTGGGGCATAGGGAAAAGAAAGGGGTGAAAAAATACATTGAAGAAGGAGATTGGGGGTAGGGTCAAACTTCCTCGGGGAGGTGATGGGGGGCTCTGAGGTCAGGCAGTCTGGGTTCAAAATTTCCCAGGTGGCAGCTGTGTGGTGCAAGGTGGATCATTCTGGGACCAAGAGAAAGATCGATAATCAAAGGTCTGTGCAGAGCCATTAGAGGGGCACCCAGAATGTCTCCCCAATCTGAATGCCTTCCCTTGTATACCCCTAAAATGCATCTCCACTAATTCCAGGAGACATCTTTTCTTTGTTTCACTGCAAGGATAAAATTAAACTGGGCTCAGTGAAAATGAATAGAGTTCCTACTTCGCTGCTGGCTCTGTTTTGCAGAAAGAAGAGGGAAGGATGTCGCCGGTGGTATCTCTTCAGATACTGCAGGGAGCCTCCCAGGTCAGGAAATGGGATTGAGTCTGGGGAGGTCGTTTCCCTTCTCTGGGACAGTTTCCATATTGTCAGAGGAAGAACCAGTGACGTTACCCTCAACAAAGGGGAGTCCATGAAGACCATTTGAAAATGAAGTATCATTGATTAGTGAGCTAATGTCATCCCCTGGACTTTTCCATGGGATGACCCGGATGGAGACATTAGGATGAACTTGGTTTGTGTTGGGGACCTGGCCAACTTGCCACGCATGTTTCCTGGAGGGAGCTGTCGTTTCCATCCATCAGTGGATTCTCCACCGGAGCCAGACCCCCACATTCCTGTTCTGGGAGGGAGTGGAACTGTATTCTGCTTTAGAAATGTTAACCATCTGGCCCAGACAGCCGAGTGCCAGAGGATTATCTTCAGTTTAGAGGCATCGGAGATTCAGAGGGAGGCTGGGAGGAGCATTTAAATCTCCACGAAGGAGGCAGCAGTGCAAGTGGCCTGATACCCGTGAGCCTCAGGGTGCCCCTCGAGAATCTAGAAAGTATTCTTACTTTTTAAATATCACTGACTTTTGTGATTTCTGAGCCCAGATGTCCCTAGGAGATCCTGATTATTTCTTCCTTGAAATTTTCTTTTTTAAAAAAATCAAATCCTGTGGTCTTAGCTTCAAAGGTGACCTAATTAGTTACCAGCCTCAAGCTTCCCTGAACAGTGGGGAGGGCTTTCCTCTGTCATGACCCAGAGCTTCCAGGGTGGCTGGGGCAGGCTGTGGTGTGCCAGGGTAGCTCTTCTCTCTGGGGAGGTGGGAAGACAGCAAGCTTGGCTTGGGGGTTCAAACCTTGTGAACCAGTTATTGTCACACAAACCGATCAGTCAGGACCTTCTTGCATGGTCCCGGATCATAGGAGGTTGTGGGACAGGGTTGTTACACTTGAGGATCAATAAAGAGAGATGGGGAAAGAGGCAAGCAGCCTTCCAGTGGTAGGGAGAGGTTGAGGAAAGGTCCCCTGGCCTGTGCGGGTGTGGCTGGTGAGGGGGAGTCATGTGGGCAGGTCTATAAATGCCCTGTAGGAAGGGCACACGGCTTCTTAGCAGCAGGAGCAGTGATTGACAACCAAGAGGTTTGAATTCAGTAGAAAAGTTGCTAGGGGCAAAGATGTGTGGTGAGGCTGGGGAAGTGGGTGGCGGCCAGACTTCAAAGCCAGAGACAGCAAGGAGGAAGCCCAGGTTATCCAGCTGGATTTTGGAAGGATCTCTCTGTGAAACTCTGGAGAAGGAAGCTCACTAGCTCTGGGGCAGCCCATTCCATCGGCAGCTCTGACAATAAAACGTTTGTCCGGAGGGCAAGTCAGTGTCTGCCCTGGACCTTGGAGGTGCTTCAGAGATAAATCTGTACGGTCCTTGGTCCTTCCATCCCTGTTCTTGTTCTTGATAAAGTGATGGGTATTTGTTTTTTGGATCGGTATGTCAACCTCCTTTTATGGTGATCATTTCAAAAGTTAGGCATGTGCTTGGGACCTCTGTGGACTGCCCCAGGGAGCATCCTAAGAGCTTGGGACAATACTGATTTTGAATGCTGTCTCAGCCACTTGGTAGCTTTCTGGCTCTGGAAAAGTGGCTTGCTTGCTTTCCTTTTTTGTTTTGTTTTTGGGGATTTAACCCAGGGGTACTTTACCCCTGAGCTCCATCCTCCTGCTCTTTTCTTAATTATTTATTTTTAATTAAAACAATTTTTTTTTCTTTGAGGCAGTGTCTTACTAAGTTGCTGAGGACATTGCTAAATTGCTGAGGCTGGTCTTGAGCTTGAGATTGAACTTGGAATCCTCCCATCTCAGCTGGGATTATAGTGGTGTGCCAGCGCACCTGGCAGGACTAGTGGCTTTCTTTCCAAAATTCAGCTTCTTCAGTCTCACATGGGGTTGCTGTGAATTCAGATATTTACTAATCACTCCACTCTGGTTAAGAGGGCTCTCTTACAAGCATCAGGGAGGGAATTCTGGAAGATTCTTGGGCAGTGCTGTTATTGAGGAGATTCCAGAGCTCCTGACCCCTTTTCTATCATCTCATTCCCCTGGGAACCCATATATATGTCTTCTTCTTTTTTTTAGTAATTTTAGATGTTGATAGACCTTTATTTTATTCATTTATTTATATGTGGTGCTGAGAACTGAATCTGGTGCCTCACACATGCTAGGCAAGTCTCTACCACTGAGCCACAACCCAGCCCCACAGATATGTCTTCTGATTAACACAGGTCACCTGAGAAAGATTCCTGGCTGCTTCTGCCACCGTATCTGTTTAAGGGATGTACTCTTGGTTTGGATTTGAGCCATGCATTTTGTGGGTTTGGGATACTTGTGGAATATGTATTTTGTGAGCTGCCTTGGTCTGCTTTTAGATAATAAAAATATTCTATCATGTGTTCTTTTCCACGTGGCCTCTCTTGCTTGTGTTGGGGAGTGGACATGGGATTTGCTCTCTGAGTCTTGCACTCTGCAGTTCTCTCTGTTCATCGGGTCAACTTGGCTGGCCACAGGCCTGAACAGGCATCGAGAGACACCTACCATGAGAGGAAGAAGGCTCCCTGGGAATCACCTGCTGGACCCTCTCCTGTCATGGATGGGGGAGATGAAGGTCCAGCGACTGGGCTGTGGGTGTGGGTGTGGCCTTATCTAAGATCATGGGACAAATTGGTGACAGAGTGGATTGACGATGTCCTGGCTCCCTGTGCCCTGGATTTGTATAGTTACCACAAAAGCTCACACCCAAATACCCACCCTGTGCCAACAGCTTGGGTTGGACTGGCCCGTTTCTTTGCTAATTCCAGGACTTATAAGAAAGTTCCATTTCCCCCTGACATGTTTATGGAGCCAATGACCAAGATACAATGAAGAAAGGGAGAATTTTTCAGACTTCAGGAAGTGACTTATGATGATAAATATCCACTCTTTTTCTCTCCTTCAGTCTTACTGAAAAAAAAAATAATAATGGCAGAAAAGTTGCCTGTCTCCTGTAACGCTCTTCATTTGCTCTCAGCTGTAGTTTTCAAAAACGATGTTCTGAACAAGCATATTAATTTGAGTTCGAAGTCCTTTCATACTAAAATGATGAGTACGGGAACATATAAAATTACATATTTTTGTCATCTTTGATATAAGATATACACTCAGACTGTCCAACGTGACAGGAGACAACTTTATTTTCTTGACAAGAAATAAAAGATGCCTAAACACTCTGATAGTTAACATTATGAGTTGCAGTTAGACACTGTGACACTAAATTTGGAGCATGATAATAACTTTTCAGGGTGCCCAACTCATCTCCCGTGCCTGCAGCGTGTACTTCCACATAGTTTATGGTTTTAATATTAGATCTGCAGGTTCATCCAAATCATATTACAATGAAATCCCTCTCCAAGAAGATCCGGCTGAGTAATGGAGAACGGTATTTGCATTAAACTTAATGATGGATTCCTTGGGCTGAAACGCAATGCTTGGACTTCTTGCATTTTGTTAGAGGCTAATCAATTTGGTCACAAAAAAAGGTTTGTAACTTTGCAAACTCTGGATTTGTGCATTGGGGAGAAATTGAAATTCTGTGTGTTTTATTCTGGAAGAATGGATTACCAACAATATCAAAGGTCTCAGTCCAGTGGGACTAAGAGTATGCTATACACTGTCGACATGGGGACACCATCTTGACAGTGGCCCAGGTTATTCATTGCACACCTGCGACTGGATTCCAAAAGGGTACCTGGAGAATTAGGATGCTCAAACCCGGGATGATAATTGGGTGCAGGAGGTGAGCACACCCAGATGTGGAGTGTGGTGGTTTGTCTGGTGGTCAAGAGAACAGGGTTCCTGTTCCAACCCTAACGGGACTCCCATGTAGACCAAGATGGTTCCCTCTTTGGGAAAATATGGAAATGGATTAGAATGTGAATATCTCCAAGGTTCCTTGCAGCTCAGACATCTAGGATTTTACAACCCTAGGTCTGATCTGTTTCTTGGAGACTTTGGAAAGTGAGCAGGAGTCCGAATGGAAAACCCATCCCTACATTTGGGTGAGGCCCACACACAGAGCGGGTGTGGGGCATAAGGAAATGTGAAAATGCAAATTTTTAAATGAAAATTGGTGGTTTTGGTTGGAGAAGGGCCATTTCCTTTAATAGTAAGTTATTAGTAATGGAAAAAACCTTACAGATCCATTTTTAGGCAGATCCATGACTGGCTAGGCCTGGTGAGGGGAGCAGAGTGAGGGAGCTCCTGGCACCTTGAAGGCCGTTCAGCACTTCCTTGCGTTGTGCAGTGGTGGTGTTATTATAATACAGAGCAAGCAGTTGTCAAGAAATTATTAAAAATTAGCAGTGGGCTAAAAAATGCAAGGTGACAGATTGGTACCCAGGGTGCTGGGGAAAAGAATAATTTACAGCCTCCCAGTGAAATCTCAGGTTGTTTGTTCTTTGTTTCTAGAAGCATAACACAACATTTGCAGCATGTGTTGGGTAAATTAACCTCTTGTTAATTTTGGAAGCTGCTGTCAGTCCCTCAACTTCCGTTTCTCAATTGTAGCAATGTGGTATTCTCGTGGAAGCAGGGAATCCGGCATAGTGTCAAGGGTATAAAATCTCTGCACGTCCCCAGAGAGGTCTTGTTATATTTACCTCTGTCCTGGAAGCCCCATGAGAGTGGGGACTGTCTGTTTAGTGGTTTTGGTGGCTGGAGCATAACAGGTGCTCAATAAATGTTTCTGAATGTGTGACTTGCTTCCAAATTGGCTTTTGTACATGGTTTCATTAAGCTCTTGGGAAGAGCATTGGCATGAAGAACAAGACAAGACTGAGAATGAGAAGGGAGGAAACTGGGGGGCTTGTTACCCCCATTTCCACATAGTAGACTCCCCTCCAGAGGGAGAGAGAATGAGGGCCTTCTTTGGAACTTGACTTCTCCTTAGCTCCTGCATTTATTTGCTTTGGTGCTAGAGGTCAGCCAGCTGGGGAGATGAAGATAGCCAACAGGACCACCAGACAGGCCCCAGGTGGAGGGAACTCAACAACAAGTGCCATTCTACCTTGGGGATCCCAGAATCTGGGCAGGAATTGGATTTCATCAAGCAAAGTCCAGGGGCACCTGGGAGGGAAAGAGGCCATCCTGCCCTGGCCTGGCCACCGCTTTGTAGAGAAGGTCAGGGCATATGGACTGCTCTGCTGTTTGGATGTAACTTGTGTTTCTGTGATCACATTCTCAAGTGGACATTATTCAGCTTTTACTAATTGGCTTTACAATTTTCTCAGTAGTTAATATTCATCTGTCAAAAATGGAAGCATAAATAAATAATTTCGGTTCAAGCACACCTTCTTATTAGGCCATACATCATGTTAGAGAGTTCGCATTCTTTAACCAGGAAGATGAAATTAGAAACATCTTGAAAAAGCCTTCTTGTTATCAATCATGTCATCCTGAACATGTTTCGAAGCTTGCTGCTGGCATTAAGAATAGATGTTTTATTCAAAAGAATGTATTTAAAGAAAATGACAACACTTTTCGATTTTGGCTTTTTAAAAACAAGAAATTTCTCAAGTCCTTCTGACTGTGAGCATCCCAGGGCGCTGGAAGATACATGGAATGGATCTAGCCCTCTCCCGATGCAACCAGAGGATGGAGAATTTTCTGATCCTTTAGAATGAATATGGATGGAAAGATAAACAAGCTGATCCTGGTTAAACAGAATGTCTTGAGTCCTGTGTGGCTATGGAAAAGTGATTTGCCCTCTCTGGATTTCTTTCTATTCATTTATAAAATGAAGGTGTTGTGCAAGATTTGTCTTAGTCAGCTCAGGGTGCTGTAACACAAACACCCAGAGTAGGTGGCTTCAACAACATGTATTTCTCGAAGTTGTAGAGACTAGGAAATCCAAGGTCAAGGTGTTGGCAGGTCCAGCATCTGATGAGGGCCCACTTCCTGGTCTTCTCCTTGTATCCTCCTAAGGCAGAGGAGAGAGTGAGATTCCACATTGCCTCCTCTTTTTATGAGGGTATTAACCTCATCAGCAGATCCCACCATCACGGCTTTATCCAACCCTGATCGCCTCCTGCTGTGGTTTGCGTAGGAGGTCTCCTCCAAAAGCTCCTGTGTTTGGGCAGGAATATTCAGAGGGGAAGTGCGTGAATTGTGAATTAGGCAGAAACCTAATCAGCCCTTCGCAGTTTGAGTGGACAGACTGGGTGGTAACTGTAGGCAGGTGGGGTGTAGCTGGAGAAGGTGGGTCACTGGGGGGTGTGTTCTGAAGGGTTCATCTTCTCTGTGGTCTCTTCCCCTTCTCTCTCTCTGCTTCCTGGTTGCCATGACCTGAGCAGCTTCTTTCTGTCACACACTTCCGCCCTGATGTGCTGCCTCACCTTGGACCCATAGCAATGGAGTTGGCCCACCGTGGATGGAATTCTCTGGAACCATGAGCTGAAATGAACTTCCCCTCTTTCTGTTGTTCTTGTTGGGGATCTTGATCACAGTGACAAAGAGTTGACTAACGCATCCCCCATAGGCACCACCTCCCAATACTACCACTTGGGAGACAGGATTTCAACATGAATTTGGGGGAGATGCCAATGTTCAGTCCATAACAACTAGTGTCTTTTGGGGACAGAAAAGAGCAGCTCTCAGTTCTCAGAGCACCTGGAGAAGCAGGCAGTAGACAACTAGATTCATCATTCATGGAGATTGGGAGCCATTCTTCCTGACACATGTTTGTTTAAATACAGAATATTAGGGTGTAGGCTACCTCCACTGAGTCAAACTGACCTTTAGAATGGTGTGCTTTGTTCTGGGAGCCTTTTCTGCTCCTGGTTCATTCTACCTTCTTCCCAGGATGGTGAATGCAGAATGAAACATTCTCCAACACTCCTGCAGCTCAGACCTGGACCCAGGACAGATGAGGAGCTTGTGGCAGGGCAGGTGGCTCCAGAATCTATCCTCTCCTCTAGAAGGACTCAGGATCTCTCCCCAGCCCCAGTTGCCCCCACTATACCCCACAGCACAATGTGTAGAGAGGTGATCCCTGAACCAGGAGAACAGGCCCCTTTCCCCAGCCCTGCCCTCTTGTCCTTTATGGCCTTGGAGAAATTGCTTCCCCTTTCTGGGATGCATCTTCTTACCCATAAAATGAGTGGACCAATCTCGATGAACCAGATTTATGAATCACTGTGAGTGTTAAAAAGATAATTAAGGCCTGGATGTCTTTCTGCAAATCAAATAGAATCTGGTTTACTCCCCCAAAGTCCAGATCTTAGGGGGCGGTGTTTACTATGGCAGACAATCTAGAATCCATGCATCTGTCAAATGGATCCAGAAAGCACAGAATGCGGTCCCTTAGGTCCAGCCCTGGCCACCAACAGAGGCATTCTGGGGCAACAGCACTCAAAGCTTCCTCACTTCCAATGGTCCCAAAGGACAAATGCCAGCAACTACTTCTGCCATTGACTTGGCATTCAATGACTCCTGGCAGTTTGGACCTAGCACAGACACCAAGTGCGTTCTAGCCCAACTTCCTCATTTGACAGTTGAGAGAAGAGAGACCCTGAGAGAGGAATCTGCTTGCTTGTCTCCCGCAGGTGGTGGCAGAGGTGGGATGAGTGCCCAAATCTCCTGGCTTCCTCTCCAGGGCCCTCTCTTCAACCCTAAATTAGCTTCTTGTTGAAAAGCTCCCCAAATGCACAACTGAATTTTGAATTCTTTCCCTTCTTTATGCATAAATATAAAGGCATAGTTTGTAAAAATACATAAACACTGAACCTACACTTAAAGCCATATGCCGCTAACCACACCCATCTGCCGCTGTGAATTTCCTGTGTGACTGACTGTCAAAATCTCATCGCAGACAGTTTGCCAAACACTTCACAGCCAGACGAGTCAGCAATTAATAACTTCGAGGGTGTCCGTGACATCTTCTGTGCATCCAACGGGTTGATCCTACTTCCCTTGCCCCATTTAAAAAATGGAAGGCATTGGATTGAATTGCTAAGGGCCGTGGCCAGAACGGAGACTATTCAAACAAATTCTAAACAAATTCTAGCTCCCAGAAGCCCACAGTCCAGCAGGACAAATAGACCACGTAAGCAAGATCTGGTAATATTAGATGAACTAATGTATCATGTACTATGAGAGGGACCACGTGCTGCAAGGCCTTGGTGGAGGGAGGAGCACACGAGGCAGGTAGATGCAGCCAGCAAGTGTCTGGGAGCATTTGGACCCAGGGTGGAGAGTGTCTTGAGGCCCAAAGATGAGAATGCACAACGCACACTCAGGAACAGCGCACTCAAGTGGAGATCAACTTGGGAAAGTCTGGTTGGAGCGTGACATTAAAGGCCTGGGATGACAAACTAAAGTCTTTGGTGGTGGGTGAGAAAGCAGCTGAACCACCACAATAATGGCAGTTGCTGAAAGGGGAAGATGTGGCCTATGGAGAGGGATAGTTCCCGGTTCAAATCTTGGGTGTTCTGCTTACCAGTTGGTGATCTTCGGCAAGTCACTTTGCCTGCTACCTCTATGATGGGGCACTCGTCCTTATTTTACAGGGTAGTTCCTCTACGTTATTTTAATTTTAGCTCTCGTTTTATAATAATGAGAGCTAAAATGTATTGAAGGGTACTCTATCACACATTGTGCTGAGCTTTATGTCACTTACAGGTGGTGTCTTTGAAATGACTTCTTGGGGTAGATCTTGTTATGATGCCATTTAACAGATGGGGGTCCTGGGGCTGGGAGCATGGGACTCTGCTTTACCCTGCTGGTGGTGAGAGAGCTTCTCTTTCATGCAAGGATGTCAGGGAGCTGCCCACAGTCCACCGCCAGCTCTCCCCACCCATGAGGTCTTGAGAAGCCCCAGGCATGCACTAAGGAAGCGTTTCACATCAACCAACTTACACAATCTTTGTGACAGCCCCAGGAGAGTGACCTGTCACCTCTCTCAGGGTATGGATAGGGAAGGTGAGGCCCAGAGGGCATGAGTCCCCGTTCCTGTGAGACAGATGGTCCCTGAGAAGCGAGGGTTTGATTGAGTTACGTCTACTACGTCAATTGCCCATTGATTCCAATTAAATTGCTCTGGGGTGGAAATACCAATACCCAGCATATTGGCATTTTTCAAAGCTTCCTGGGTGATTCTGATGTGCACCTGAGACTCAGAACCACCAGCATGGTGGCAAAGCTGGTGTTCTTCACCATGACTTTAAAAATGAAAAGTCCAAGCTCTTCCCTATACCTGGGATCTGTGGACTCCATACCTAGATCTTTGCTCAATAAACAAACTGGTTTCAAATAAAATAAAGTTTGAATCATACTACTACTGCTATTGTTTAAAAAAAAAAAAAGGGCCAGAGGAGAGAAACTTTTTCAAGAATTTAGGGATACTGGTACATCAATAGGAGTGCCCAGGGCAAAAATCAAGTTTCCGCCATCACCTGCCAATACCTCAAACTTTATTTTTTAAAGATATTTAAAAGCATATGAACTGTGGGGCTCCTGAATAGTGGGAAGTGTGGGCTTTGCTAGAAGAGAATGAAATGAGTTTAAATCTTTGTTTGTCCTCTTGAGAAAAGAACCGTTCGTTATCTGAGGTCTCTTGGATAAACTGGAAGAGGAGATCTGACTTTCAAGATGTCAGAAATAAGGATTCACCTTGTAACTTTCTCTATTTCTGTGGGAAGTTTGCTCTTCTGAGCTCATCAGGAGATGCTCCATCTCTAGGCATGGCCCCAGAGCTCTCTGTGGCCTGTACCCCCTGCAAATGAAGAAGCATCTTCAGTTCCCAAGTCTGCTCTCCTGGTGTCTCCGTCCCCATGAGCTCAGGACAGGTCCTGTCCATCATGTGAATAGACTTTTCCACATTTTTCAGAGAGGGCCGTGCTGTCTGCACATTGACCCCTTCTAGGAGGTGAGACTTTAGGTCACCTCCAGGATCTGGCTGGGGATGGTGGGATTCCATCAAGATGTAAATCTCAAGCAATGAATAAATCGTGTCATGTGAGTGACATGAATTGAGACTCAGAGCGTGAGGGGCACGGGGGCGGCTGGGAGATGAGGTGCAACTGTGTTGGTGACAAAATTAACACAGCTCGTGGTACAAAGAGGTGGCCAAATCTTAGGGACAGATGATGCAGGCTGGACAACAGGGGGACCAAGGGTTTGGGGGGCGGTGGAAGGATTCAAGAGGTCACAGCAGTGGGGCCTGGTGATTGACAGGCTGTGGAGGAGAGTCATCAGGGATGATGGCTCCCAGGCTCTTGGTTCCAACATCTAAGCGGGCCACCATGGCTTACCCAACAGGCAGGGCAGGGGGGCCCTCCGCCTGTAGGGAAAGCACAGGGGTTGGCAGATGAGAACGCACATCATCTCCTGGACTTTGGCTCCCCCCGTGGAGCACAAGCAATACCAAAGCAGGCCTCTTAGAAGCAATAACAACTGCAGGGCCAGCAGGGAGGGAAAACGAAAATCAAGCTGAAACAATGTTCAAAAGACGTCCAGCACCTTTGTTCCCCGAGATCTCCTGAGCTCCATCCAGAGGCTCTGACTTAATGAAGCTGAAGCAGCTGTCCTGCCTCCTGGCCTGGCCTATCCCTGATGTCACCTGACGACTGTCCGGAGAGCAGGGGAGATGCAGTCCCCCAGCTCTGCTGTCATCTGAGGCTGGACTGGAACAAGAGTTGGTGGGAGCCCCAGGACACACTATCAGAGCCCCAGGGTGCTTCTGAACACGATTCCGCGGCTCCTCTCAAATGACATTTCAATCAAGCTTTACAAACATGTTCACTTCTGACCAAATTGCAGCAGCATGCCTTAGTGCCATTTGTTTTGGACACCAAACCCGGACTCTTTCTTTAGCTTGCTTTCTTTGCTTTTGCTTTTAAACTTTTCACCTATTCCATTTCCAGAGCTGATCCTAGATCTTGAGATCTCAGGCCAGGGAGCTCCCTTCTGAAGAGGGCGTGTGTGTGTAACTGCGGAGACTGCTTGGCTGCTCAGGAGCAGAGCTGAGTAAGAAACCTAGAACCAGCCATGCCTGAAGGCCGCACATTTACTGAGCAGATCTGACTTTATGCTCATGTCCTCAACAGGGATGCTGCAGATACGCAGGTGAGAGCACCAGCCCTGGGTCTTTGTCACGTCCTTCCCCAGCTGTGGTCACCTTGAAAACCACAGGTTGCTTCATCCAGAGCTCTGATCTCACAGACTCCTATAGGCTCTCAAGCACATTTCCTCTGTGTTGCCCTAAACCTGCCAGGTGGAGAATTCATTACCAGACAGGGTAGACTACATGCCCAGCATCAAGTGCAAAGCCAACCCCAGTCCTTGTGTGAACTCTGCACATGCATTGTCATCTTCAAGCTTCCTATAGCCTTGTGGCCCAGAGAGGTTCAGACACATGCCTGAAGTCACACAACTAAGGTGAGATGGATCGGGGACAGGAACCAGGAAGAGTTTGGCTGCAAAGTTGTGGTTGAGCTTAACTCTGGTGTGACAGCTGTCCCTGGGGAGTGACTGCAACATGTCTGCACCATGTCAATTAGAGAGAGATCAAGATTCTTTTTTCTAAATGCCCATGAGCTCGTGAAGCAGTGAGGAGGCCACCCTGCAGAAGCCCAGCCTCTCCTGTAGAGGGAGGCAGGCAGCCATGGGGTAGGAGAGGAAAGGATTCATGAAGAGGAGACGCCAGAGAGAAAGTGAGTCACCTGGGAAGGTAACTCAGATGGCTAGAGTTCCCTGAGCTGGGGGAGAGAGGGCACAGAGAAACATCTAAAATCATTCCAGGGACCCATGGAAGAGGGATCAGCTGGTTCTGCATGTCCCCAGTACATAGCCATGACATAGCACCAAATTCTATTCTGAGAGCACCAATTCAAATGTTCATGATGTCCAAATGTGGAAGGGCCAGGCTCGGCTGGTAGTGAGTGTCCCGTCCCGGGAGGCATCCTACCAAAACAGAAACCACTTGCCTTATCTACTGAGACTCTCAGTACTCACTGAGTGTCCTGGGACAAGGACAATGACAGACAGATAGACAGTAAAGTCTAACCTGAAACTGAGTCGAAGTTTTAATGTTCCAAAGATTTCAGGAAACATTAGAGACAGACATAAAGTTTTACATGGAGAGACGTTCTTTTCAGCATTGCTGATCATTTTAAGCATCAGAAACAGCCCAAATGTCCCCATATTGAATATCGGGTAAGGCAAGATGTGGCACTACTGTATACCGCAATATTAACTTTTATTATTAAGATGAGGTTTTTAAAACATCATCTGACTCACAAGAAAAACTTGCCACATGGGGTTTATGGGAAATTTCTGCACCTTCTGCTCAATTTTGCTGTGAACCTAAAAACTGCTTTTAAAAAACAGCCTATTCAAACTACCACCATCACCAGGACTAACAACAAACCACTATGTCACTTAAATGAAAAAGAGAATGCAAAATCGCATAAATGCATATATATGTGACACATGAGTATATGTATATATATGTGTGTGCACACACACGTATCAATTAAATCAATTGTGTAGGAAATAGTAGATCAATCAAGGCCCGCGTGAATAGTGGCAGACAGCGTTCTTTTGGTGGAATAAGGAGGACAAAATCCTATCTTATGCTGCACATTTTTTACGAGGGGCTGGTATCATTTTAATAATCAAACCCTAAGATATTAAAACGATTATTTTTGAAGACTGGGATGACATGGGGAAGCACAGAACTGTGTTTACCCAAAAATGCAGGATACAAAAGTCTGCATAAATTATGACCCTAATTATGCACATAAATTTAGTTATTTATTCCCTATTTTTTTCATCAAAAGTATTGAAAGCAACCTGGATGAACCCACCTGCACACAAATCTCCGCTCAGGGAAAGCCTCAAGTGAGTATTTGAAAATGCTAAGGGTTGTTTTTAGGTTGAGTATTGTGAGCTACTGAAAAAAAAAAAAAAGTAGAAAATTGGATGATTTCAGTTTTCCACTTTTTTTCTAGGTTTTCTAAGTCACTTTTTTCTCTATAATGAGGTCCCAGAAAAGTCAAAAGCAGTTGTGGGAACACGTTAGGAAGCCCGAGCTGGTTGGTGGCCCCGTCTGCCTGCTCACTCCCGCTCCTGTTGTCCTTGCTGAGTGAGGGACCGCTCAGTCATTCTGCCATGTTCTAGGCTTCCGTAGGGTTTCTTGCCTGCTCTGGGATTCTGGGGCCCAAGGGCAGCTGTGGGCCCAGCTTACTATCCTTTGGGGCAGGACAAGCACCTTCCCTAGGTTCAGCCACAATCCTGCCAGATGTGAAGCTAAGGAAGTCTGCAGTTGTCATTCTGGAAAGCGGCTCAGGAAATCCCAGGTCTCTAAGAACAACTTCCGAACTCAAAATGCCTTATTAAACACAATCCACCTGAATTCATCAGCTCAAGCAAAGCCTTGTCATAATCCCCAGAATCACTGTGAGTGTAAACAGGGGTGCTGACACCCCTTGGAGTGCACGTCGGAGTTTACTTATATAAAGAGGTAATTTGCAAAAGTGCAGTTAATCCCACCATGCTTTATAATTTAAATGTCACTAGAAATGATTGCTGACATGCAACTGATTAACAGCAGCCCTTAGTGCCAAATTAATCAGCATCCAATCCAGAGTGTGTATTAAGATGGAATGAGATAAAAAGGAAGGAAAACCTCCCCACCTCCCTCCACTGTTATTTCAATAGAATGCCCAACTTTCCCTGCCATTTGGGAGTTTGACTAAAAGCTATGTTTGAGTACTTTTCTTACATGAAGAGGACACATAAATGATAAATTGTCAAAACATAAGTGTGATTTTCCCCTTTGGGGGAATTGAATTACCTCCTCTTCATTTGATGTGGTTGGGAGGACCTGTCAATCATTTTGCCCAAAGCTGAGCGATGGGGGTGGTGTACAAAGCCACTAATAGTCCAAATTTCTAGTTCCTGTCCTTCTCAAGGCCAAGCACATTTTGGGCCCCGCTTTTGATTCTGTGAGCAACCCTGTATCCGTCTGATAAATTCTTCCTTCGATAAAGGCAGATATTATTTGCTTTTATTGTTTGATCCCAAATAAAATAAAGCAAAGTAAAATCCTGGTCTAAACACATTGAGGAAAAATAATTCTAATGTATTGAAAAGTTCTTTAAACCAATAATAAATTAAGTAATTTAAAGAACGCTTCCCTCCAGGATTCCCACCAAAAACAAAGAGTATTTTCAAGGAAATCACAGACCAATGAAGAGGTATTCAGGGTGATTGCCTCACAGGTCGGCCACCATCTGAGTGTGAGTGGGTCTTTCTGCCATCCCCATGAAAGGCTGTTAAATGATCTGCTTTGATACTTTCTGACTCTAAAACAAGATCTGGAGCTGGAGAACCAGCACCAGCCCTCAGTGGAAATTCAGGTTCTTTGTTATTTATCTTATTTCCTTGGACCCTCCTTACTCCCCAAGTTGGGGACTCCGTCTCCCCTTGCAGGTGAAATCACATGGCCCAGAAGGGTTGGGGCCAGGACCAAGGCCAGAGCCTGACTCCTGCCCTCTGGCCTTTGAGAGTCAAGACAGAACTGACCTGGGAGAGCCTGGCCACTGGACAACCCCCAGCAGGATCCCCTTTCCTGTCTCTCCACCCCTGCCCTTGCTCTCTAGGACCTCAAGTTTGGCTTTGCAAATTTTAGCTTCTAGGTGGGAAGGGAGCACCTCTTGAAGCAAAATCATTATGTCCTGGATTTGGTGTTTATTACGCACACCTGTCAAATGTGGGCCTGGTCCCTCTTGTTCAGCCTTAACTTGCTCGCAGCTCAGCATTCTCAAAAAAGCAGCTTTCCCACCGGAGAGATGGGGCTTCTAGCGGCTCCGGAAGGTGCAATTCTGTATCTAGAGGTTCTATTGTCCAGGATAGTGGTTTTCAAATAGTTTGCTCTTATTTTTTTAAAGCAGTAGAACCTTAATTTCCAATGATGTGCTACACAGACACGGACCCTCTTTATAGGAGGCTCCAGCTGGAGGAAGAGCCAGGGTGGACTTAATGATCTCCAACAATCCAAGATGAGCTGACCTAGATATTTGCATATCTTTAAGTAATATTCTGATGACTGATGACTTTCACAATGGGAGGGGGAATGTCGATGCTGTACTTTTTTGCCTCGATCCATCTCACAATGTCATAGGTCAGGTAGAGGTCACCTGTGGCTCAGGTAAGCACATCTATTCAAAGCCAATCTGTTGAGACTGTGAGAGAGACTATGACCCGGGCTTCTCCATCCTCCTGGTTTCAGTGTAACCATGTTTCATAGACATTCCTGGTAAAGTGATAACCATGTCCAAGCTAGATGGAGTGCTTGCTGGGTCCTAGAGGCACCCTGCGTGCCATCTGTTAGTCCCTGTCACAGTCCTAGGAAGTAGGGACTGTGTTTATTATTTAATAAACAAACTCAAATTCAGAGAGGTTGAGTGACCCACACATGGCCACACAGTAAGGAACAGGAACACCTGGGATCTACGTCCTAATGGAAGACTTCAGAGCCCACGCTCTTAACTATGACCACTTGGTTTTGCAGATGCTAACCTGATGCAGCAATGGAAAATCCTGTTTCTCTCCTCCACCTCCTTCTCTCCTTTTCCCTTGCCTGGAGACAGCCTGATCCATTTCTTCATCTCCCTATGAGCCCCAGGGGCTGCTGACAATTACTCTCACCCTTTCTTAAGTGGAAACTTTACCAGGGCCAGCCCCTGGCATCCGCTCTAGGATAGATAAGGTGGAAAGTTTATGCACCAAAGCTTCCAAGGAATGTGCAGAGAAAATGATTTGTGATGTGTGGTTTGAAACACCAAACTGCTCCTGGGCTCAGAGCTATGCCCTGCCTCTGGGAACCACTGGATCGTTCTCAACCCTCATAACTGGGTCACGTGTGTCTATTTGAGGAAGAGCTGGCAGATGTTCCCAGATTCTTGAAGGCCAAGGCACTGGGCTTCTGCCAACCTCAGCCTGAGACAGAAACCATGTTGGCAAATAGTTTTCCCAAACTCTGATGCCTCTACAATAATTTGTTTGTCGCCAAGGCTGCTTCCCTCCACGCCACCCCAGGGCTGCCATCACCGGCCTCCGTCTCCATCTCCTCTTGTCCACTCAGGTGGAAGAGGAAAACTGCTCCCACTTTCCCTGACCCAGGAAGGGCAGAGCAGGGCCAGTTTTGCACCCTCTGTAGAGATACCAGGTCTGGAGAGGAGGCTGGGGCCATCGGCATCCTGGTAGCACATTTAGTTTATTCAGGGAGGCCACCAGGAAGCCCTGTGCATCTGGGAAAGCAGAGATCACGACTTTATAGAATATGGGAATGGGAGGACAGACAGAGGTCCCCAACCAGCACCTGATTTCATTAGCCATGACAGGTGGAGCCTAGAATCTGCCTTCTGGTTCCCAGTCTCTTTCCTTCTTCACCTTTCCCTTGATTTCTCAAAATGAGTCACCCCATCCCTCTGCATGGACAGCAGTGGGCTGATCCCATCATCCCCATGTAGTCTATCCTGCCTCAACTCACCAGGGGTTTTCCACACCCCTTAAAGGCAGGGGGCTGGTACCAAGCTTTGAGGGTCTCCACCTGGCAGCTATGGAGATCCTGCTGGAGATGGGGAGTGGAGGAGACAGAGGCCTCCAGCATGGGAGAGAGTCTGGTTCCATTGTCCAGAAGGGAGGGACAGAGTAGCTGAGCTGAGCCACAAAGCAGAAGCAGGTATCAAGGGATACACACAGTGAAGTCCCACTCCATTTGTTTAGTATTCTCTGGTGGCAAGTGACAGAAACACAACTCCGTCTGGTTTAAGGGAGAGAAGCGATTTGTTGGAAAGTCCTGGAGTAGGCACAGATTTTAAGAAAGGGTGGCCCCGCAGACACCCCTCATCACAACGGAGCGCCATTTCCCCATTGCCCAGAAACACCTGTCTGGAAGGCCCTGTGAGTGACAGCTCCTTGCACGTCGCACTGGCACCCATTCACTTCACTTCAGTCCCAGCCCCACTGAAAGCCCCAACTCTGCATCCTCATTCTCTAGCTGCAACTCATAAAGTCTCAGGGAAGCACCCTATTGGCTGGCTTTGCAGGAGCATCCTGGGTCTCAGTTTGCCCGATCTCTAGAGATTCCTAGTGCTCTAAGGCAGATGTGGCTTATCACATCTGTATCCCCATAACTAGCACAGGGGTACTGCACACTGCGGTCTTTTTAAAAGTATGTGCTGAATGGGTCCTCTTCTTCCTCAACATCTGTTATTGCTCTGATTAAGAACTGAATTCCACAGCATTTCTCAGAACCTCCAATTCTGGACCAACACTGAATTAGGAAGACATGTTTACGATGTGGACCAGTTGGGGAGATTTTTCTCCAACGGTGCAGCAGCTTGGGAACAGCTGACTCTACTGGAGGGCCCTGTAAGAGCCTTGCTCTCCATCTTGGCTCTGCCTGCCAGTTGGGGAGGAGGGATGGGGGTCACAAGAGCTGGTGATAGATGAGTCATAGACAAGCAGTTCTAGCCTGCATGCTTCTACCTGGTCCATGCTGGGGGTCCACAGGGATGTTCTCTGTGTACAGTATGCCAGGCCCAGCTGTGGGCTCCAGTCCCTGATGCTAAAGGAACCAGACGGAAGTGCCAGTAGGGGTGAGGGGTTGGCAGAGCTGGAGAACAAGCCAATCATCTCATTTTCTTTTCAGGAGGCTGAGAAGAAGAGCTAATATGGAATTTTGCCTTCAGAAAGAGCAACAGGGCTTGGTATGGTGGGTTCACAATATGATCATCTGTGGTTGAATCTCAATTCTGTGACCCATCACGTGTGTGGCCTTGGGCCATCTGAGCCTGTTCTGCAATCTGATGAGTGAACTTGGTAGCGGAACCTATCTGAGAAGGGTGTGTCTGAATAATAGCAGCATAAGTTGTCATTCAAGTCATCCTGTCATTTTTCATTGAACCATTGTTTGTGAAAAGCTATACCCTCAGCTCCTGGGTTCTAAGCTGTGTGAGCAGCCTTGGGTTTTTAGAGTGACAGCAGAGCCTGGGGTTATGGGTGTGGGGCTGGGAGGGCATCAGCGTGAGCCTGATCTCAGAATCTAGCAACAACAAAGGCAAAGTAGAAGGAACATGAGCTCTGCATTGGCTAGGTCAAGTTCTTCAGCAGTAGCTCATCTGTGCAGGATGCCCACTGAGTCCAGGACCTGAGAAAGGTACTTTCTAAGTGAGTCCACCCATATCCACAGAAACCCTGGGAGGTGGGGCAGGCACCTCCTGTGATCTGCCAAAGAAGCTGGAGCTCAGCCAGGGTGGGCAACATGCATAGAGTCTCAAGCACAGTAAGTGGGGGACCTGGGGCTTCCCACTCTCTGGGATACATGCTATTATGGTTTGAATGTGTCCCCCCAATGTTCATATGTTAGAAACCTAATCCCCAAATTCATATGTTGTGATATTTTAAGATATGTCCTTTGGGAAGAAAGTAGGATGAGATGTGGACAGAAGAGCGAGGCCCTCATGGTGACATTACAGGCTTTATCAAAGGAGGGACTTGTGCTTTCTTGCCCTGTGATGCTATCTGCTATGTTATGAGGCAGCAAGAGGGCCTTCATTAGATGCCACTCAGATGCCAGAACATGGTTCTGGACTTCCCAGCCTCCAGAACTGTGAGTCAAATAAACTTTATTCTTTATAAATGACCCAGTCAGGTATTTTGTTATGGCAACAGAAAACAGATCAAGACATGAAACACTGGGCAGTCTCTCACAGCCTGCCAGACCTCATACCCGGGTTGGCTTTTTCTTTAGCCGACAAAGAGGAACAGTGCCATGTTGATTTGGGGAAGGACTTCTTGTTCTGTTTTTTTGTATCCTGTCTCCCACTCCAGTCTCTCTCCTTTGATTCTCTATCTCTGCTTCCATCCTCTCTCTGCTTAGTTTTCTTTCTGCTCCACCCATGACCTCCCAAAGTCTCCTAGTTTATTATCTGAAATGACTGAAGAAGAAGATATCTGCTGGATAAAATACCAGGGTTCCTATTAGCATTGAACTTGACACTTACATACTATCTTTGATTGACAGGTTTGGTCCCCTCCTGCCTGGCTGTTCCATAGCTAAGCAAGCCTCTCCATGGTCCAGTGCTCATCTCTGTATCCCACTCAGTGAACAAGATGATGCTCTTTGGTGGCCAATCCATAGCATTGTGGGGTCCTGGCATATTAGTAGTCAAAGATAATGCATATTCAATCAAATCCATATGTGTTTCCAACACGGCTGACTTATTTTGTAGAATACATGTTCACAATCCCTCAAAAAGTAGAAAATTCTCACATTGTATTTTTTTAATGTTTGGAAATAGAACTAAATTTCTTGTCCTTTTGTCCCCATAATGCCATACACTAATACATGTTTGTGCTGCATTAGGATGACATGCTTGTAAAGGGTAAATGAGTGGAGAGGGAGGGAGGGAGGGAGGAAGACGTGAGCCAAACACAGAGGTTTACCAAGATATAAGCAACGGTGCTTCACTATTAAAAGCACAGGAAGGAGACTTTACTTACAGAAACTCAGTAAATGATCACAATCATTGTAAAAGAAAAAATAAAAGACCTAGTCTTTACTGTCCTCCAAGATACATGTGCCCAGAGTCTATTCCTGAGTTTCTAACTCAGGTGTCTGGTTGCCTGTGAATTTAGATAGTTCTTTCCCCAAAGTGTTTTGAAATGATACAAAAGAGTGCACTCAGAGTGGGAAACCTTGAATTCTACTTCTGGACTATTTAGAGGTTTGTTTTTATAACCTTGAACAAACCAATTAAGCCCTTTGAGACTTGCTCTATATCTGAAGAATGAATTATGCAATGGCAGAATTTCCGAGCTTGGTCGTTTCCCTGAAATCAAATGGAGGTGATGCGAGCTGTCCTCCCTACCTCAGGGGCACCCAGAGAGTCACTAGGGGTGTGAATATGATGGGCCCTAAAATTATGAAGAAATTCTCACAAATCTGCATGTTGGTGTGGTTCTTTGGACTGATGCACTGATCCATCTGATGGCTCAGGAGTGATGGGACAGGCGCAGCTCCAAGGAACTTGAACTTGGGCTTCACAGAGGCTGACTCCAACTCTCTGCCCATTCCTACCATCTATGTCAAGTCTCTCTGTGCTTCCGTTTTGGTTCTCCTTTAAGCCCCAAGGCCAAGTATCTACCAGTCCAGCCCCTACCACTGTCTCCATGTCCCGCTGGGCTTGGGCAAGGCTATTTCTAAACTCTTCTCCCTTAGGTTTTACCATCCAAGATAGAGAAAGGATCCTTTCCCCAGTTTCCCATGCTTGATCCCGCTCCCAGAGCTCTATGGGGAGCTCTGCAGCTCCTCCATATGTTTAAGAAACCTGGACAAAGCCAGTAATGGATTTGAGAATTTTAAATGACCAGAGGGAAGAAATCTTATCCTTAAGCAAAGGAATGAAGGCAGTCAAAGTCCGGACTGAGGGTCAACATGTGGCTGAGTGTTTAGTTCACATAGTGGTAATTTGTAGGTTTTTTTTTTTTTTTTTTTTAAGAGGAAAACTGGAGCAACAACATACAAATCACTAATCTAAATGAGACATTCCAGGAAAATGAGATGCATTAAGCTTTCTCCTTTAATATCTGAAATGGAAAAACAATTCCACAGCAACCGCAGGAATGCTTCCAGTGTGACAGGGCTACAGCCTCTGATTGTCAGGCCCGGATTCTGAGGGTCAGAATCTAAAATTTGCTCATTACCGGCGTCTGGAGCCTGCAGAATGGGGTCCTGTTCAGGGTCTGATCTGCACTGATCTAAAGCAGCTGTTGGGTTTAGACACAGGCGTCACAGACCTTTCCCAAGAACCAAGTCACCCCGATGAGGAAGTGAGCCAGCACCAGGTATCCCGGGAAGCAGGTCTCTGCCCTCATCCTGGCCAAGTGACAGAAACAAATTGAGGCTCAGGGAGTTTCATTGACTTTCCTGAGTTCCTCCAGCTGGCAAATGATGGAGTTTTGGACTTGAACCCCCTGCCTCTCGTCTCCAAATCCAGGGCTCCCTTGGGAGCGACGTCAGTTAATCTCTGTTCCTCCTTACTACCTGGATGCTTGAGACAAGACCCGTTGGCTATCTGGGGACAAGAAGGGGCACTGCTTAAGTGAGGCCTGTCTGCATCGCCTGCCCTTCTAGGGGACTGCCTTTAGATCCCCCAGTGCCAATCTGCAGCCTCCTGGGCTGACACTTTCTCTATTTACAGACACTAATCATTTCCCATGCAATTGAACAACTTAATAAGCTGCGAAAATTTGATAAGACAATTTAATTGCCGGCTTTTACGTATCTGCTCAATATAGCTGGGTTTCTCGGGAAGGTGAGCTGGGAGTGTGAGCACAGACACTTAATTAAAGAACTAAAACAATGGAGCTAGATTAGAGAGCTCCAGCAGGCACCAACCCTGGCCCTGTTTCCCGGTGCTTCGGTGTTTGGATGGGGCCCTCCTTGCAAACTGTTCAAGTTCCAACCTCTGGGTAGTCACAAAACAGCCAGGCAGGTCCATGCACTGAATGGGCAGTGCCAGGAGTGGGCTTTGCATGGGACAGCTCCAAACGGTTAAGAGGGAGCTTTTTGCAGGCCATAAGTGGGTTCATTTGGCTTGTGTGGTCACAGCTCAAGAACAGCTTTAAACAGCCTCCCACCGATGGGAGTCACTGAGTTCCAATGAGAGTGTTTTCAAGTCTTTGTGAATTACTCATGACTGTGAGTGTTTTTTTTGGCCGGGGGGACTCTTTGCCTGTGTCTTCCTGGGTCATTTTATAGCAGTTCAGGTGATGTGTTACATCATGGGCTAAAGATGCCATTTTAAGGTGGACACCTTCATTTTATTCAGTTGAACCCTGATAACTCTATGAGGAAGGAATGGAATAGCTATTCCTATATCACAGAGGCAAATACTGAAACTCAGAGAGTTGAAGCAACTTGGAGGAGGCCACATAGCTAGATAGAAGCATCAGGATTCAATTAGATGGAGGTGGATACTGTTGGGTTCTGTCCAATCCCCCCAGATCCTTACCGGTACTGTGCACCCATTACCCGTAGCCTGCAGCCCCTGAGGAGCTAGTGCTGGAGGCAGGACAGATTCCTGCTCCAGATCAGGACCTCACCTGAAAGCACAACCTTTCAAGGTCTCTTCCTGTCTGGTTTCTCTCCCTACTCTCCCTCACCCATTGATTTATTTTCTTTCTTAATAATCTCCTCCATGCAAATTCTCATCTTAAGGTTTGCCTCAGTTTTTAGTGATTGTTTTCTCTAATTAGACTGGGCGTGTGGGAAACATCCAGCTTGGAATTTCTGGATGGAAGAGAATGGGTCAGAAAGATCCTGGGGTAAGTTACTTAGCTTCTCTAGTCTGCAGTTTCATCACCAGCATAGTGGGAATAATTATATGGATGTTAAAGGACTGTAGGGAGAACTGAATTTGCATACGTTTGCATATGTTAATCAGCATCGAACACATAGTAGGTGCTCAATAAATACCGTAACTGGCATGCAAGTATTGGCCATTTTGTCAGACCTTGGCTCCTAGTGGGGAAGCAGAAGTGAGGCCACTGAGCTGCGAGCTCCCGTCAGGCAGGAACCCTGCGACGTGTTCAGAGTGCTCTAAACATTTGTTTCAAGACTTTGGGTAGGAATATTTATTTATTTATTTATTTATTTATTTATTTATTTATTTATTTATTTTTACTTTTTATTCTAAGGGCGGTTGCAGGAGAGAGCATTTGCCTAGCACTGTCGGGAAACCCATTTGATGATTTCGCGGTAAGATGTCATGTTAACGGTTCCATTCTTTCTCTCCATCTCCCTTTTATTTGTGCGACGAGTTTGCCAAGCATTTCACAAACACGGTGAGGGGGAAGCGAGAGGAGGGGGACAGACGGGCGCAGCGCGGCGGCGGGAGGAGCCCGCGCCTCGGCGGCGGTCCCCAGGCGCCCGCATTAAGGGCCTGATTAACTTAAAATATTTCCCAGCTTCTGAGGCACTTGATTAAAGTCAATTGGGGGGAAAGAAGATAAGCTCTTACAAGGGCTAATTTGAGGCTTAGAAAACTTGAATATGTCTAAATCTCAAATTGTCGGGTGTGCAGCGCTGGTGATTGCCGGGGCTGCGGGAGAGGGTTTAGCATTCCGCCGGTGCTCGCGCTGCCGGCGCCCGGGCCCCGGGTCCCACCCCGCTCTTTGCGGCAGCCGCGCCGCGGAGCCCGCTTCCCTCCCTGCCCCTCTCTTCTTCCGCTCGGGAGGGCTCAGATGATTTTGCCTTTTGAAGGCCGGGAAATAGACGCTCTGGATTCGGAACGCAGTCTCTGTTGCCTTCTCCCTCCCCCAGATGCCGGGAAGAATCAAAGTGGGGTTTTAGAGATGCAGTCCCGTGGCATCCCTTGATGTGCTAATGGGTCGCGCCTGCTGCACCGCGGTCCCCGCCGCTAGGGACACTGCGATAGAGGCAGATCTCCCCGTTCCCATCAGCTCAGGTGGCACGGAGCCAGGCAGGGGGCTGTTGGTTTTCCTGTCGTGCAGCACGTGGGCTAACTTTTGATCTTTGACAGGGAATTTGCTGCAAAGATGCAGAATGTGGCTCACTTCTAGGTTGTCCTGCTAACACAGGAGGGCTCTGGGGGTGGGGAGACACAGTTTGTGGCCATTGGACAGCATATTAGTGTCCTATTGCTGCAGAACACATGGCTACAAATTTAGCAGCTTAAAGCAACACCCATTTTTTTTTTTTTAACTTATGGTTTTGTAGGTCAGAAGTCTTGGTGGGTGGCTGGACTCTTCCAAGGTGTTGGCTGGATTGGATCCTTTTCTGGGAGCTCTAGGGAGAATCCTCTTTCCAAGCTCATGCAGGTCCTTGCGGTGGAGGACTAGAGACTGTGCCCTTGCTGGATGGGGATGGAGACCTCTCTGAGCAGCTCACAGCTGTCTGCCTTCCTTCTCCCGTGGCCCCTGCATCTTGAAACCAGCAAAGGCGCATCAAATCCCCTTTGTGCTTCGCATTCCTCTGATTCTTCTTCTGTCACCAGCCAGAGAAAATTTTGGTTTAAAATGGCTCAGTTGATTGAGGTAGGCCCTGAATAACTTCTGATTTTTAAGGTCAGCTGACTTGGGACTTCACATTTGCAAAATCCTTCACAGTAGTACCTAGGTTAGTGTTTCACTGAATACGAGGTGACAGTTATATTTGTGGGATAGGGAGAGGGTTTCTGTCTATCACAAGCATCCTGAGAAGGATGTGATTATGGTCAGATGATGCAAAACAGCCTTGAAAGACCTCTTCGACCACCATGAGTTCCCCGAGGGAGGAAGGAGAACTCTAGGGAACGCTGGCATAGATGAACAAAGCTACCACTCCTTTATGCCCAGTGGTAGCCCTGGAAGACTCTGCGAAACAGGGTGAGGTGGCAGGTTGGAGCTCATCTGCTAGGGAACCTCCCCTTTCCCCAAGCTCCCTAGTAACTGTCACCTCTGTCTTTCTTCCCCAGTTTCCCAAAACCAAAGTGAGAGTTATCAATAGCACCCACAGAGATTACTGTGGCCACTTTGATAAAACTTAATATTGAAGCTTTTTATATTCACTATACATATTTATTAACACAAGTAATTGGTGACCACTAATTCCAGGAGGCATCTGGCAAGCAATTCTTACTCAGTGTCTTCCAAGGTCCTTCAGAAATATTTCTGAAATAACAGAAAGGAACAAAGCAGCACGCCACAGCCAGAAGCCAGTATTGACCACCTCAGCTCCCAGGTATGTAGGGCTGGTTTCTTTAAGGGGCAGAATGGAGATCGCTGTTGGAAGCCAGTGTGTTCTACCACTCCAGTCTGAGTGAGTGGTCAGCCAGAAGACAGGAAGACAGCTCTGGGGTCTGGGCTCTTGGCTTCTTGGCCAAGGAAGGTGTGAGTTCTAACTCAAGAACTGGACAGCCATCCCACCAAACAGTGGTTGTGCCTTTGAGGCCCCCAGAGAACATTGTATGTGATTCTTCTCCCGGCCACCAACACAGTACTTTCCTTAGGTGCTGTCTGGGATGGGATGGAGGAAGTTCCTGCTTGGACAAGTGGGGTCCTTGAGCTCAGTAGAATGCACAAGAGAGGAGCCCAGCAGGGCCCTGGAGCAGTGCATTTTGGGAATTGTCGTTTTCACCAAGCTCCTTTGTTTCAGGAAAGCAGGAAGCCGCCTTTAAGATCCCTTTGCCAGCTCTTCCACATCTGCATAGGTGGAGCACTTAGCATGGAATTAATCCTTATACAAACACGCCAGCCAACGCGTATGGTTTCTTGTGATTCAACTGCAGCTCTTTCCTATTCTGGATGGAGAATCAGAACATTTGGAAAAGAGCAACAGGGAATCCTTACCTTCAGGATAGTAACGTGCAGTATGAGACTAGCAATTAAAATGGTTTGGCACTGATGTAAGACTCAATGGACTGGTCAGTGGAAAGGAATAGCTAGTCCTGTGTAAACCAGAACTTTGTGTAGATTTAAAAGACTTCAGGATGAAGCAATAGGCCATAGAGTTCAACCAACACATTGGGAAAATTGGCTATTTGGAAGGAAAACTGAGCTGGGTAGATTCTTATCTTTTACCACATTCCCAAAATGTTAAAAAAAAAAAAAAAAGAACAACCAACAACTTAGCCCCCCCCCATTCAATAGATTTTATGGAGTTAAAAGATAAGCAACAAACTAAGTATCTTCAGAATGGATCTGGCAGATGAAGGGTTAAAATCTTTGCTCTCCTCAGAGGTCTTACACAGGAAAACTAGCAAAGAGCATGGACCTACAGGTCAAGTCAGAGAAACCATCTTTATGAAATAATCATAGGAACAAATTCCTGTTTACAAGGGTGTTCATTGCAATATCATTGATAAGAACATGACATTATTAAAAATGCTGAAAAGCTTAACTACTGAAGAGTGGTTGAATAAATTATAGCATATTTATGTGATCCAATATTGGGTTACCATTATAATTATGCTTTAGAGATTATCTACTACCATGGGGTAAAATAGGAAGTTTCATTTTTAAACAGTGAAAACTGAATATGTTCTATGAGAATGATCCACACATGTGCTGCCTGTGCCCTGCACACATGGAAACTGACTGGACCACCCAAACTCATTACCAGTGGGTCTCTCTCTGTGTTGCAATTATATGGAATATTTAGTTGCTTTTGTGTTTTCTTTCCCATTTTATGTTTCTGCTTTTCCAATTTCTACAACAAGCTTTTTACAAGTAAATTATGTAAGTTATTTTAATAAACCAATAACTATTAAGTTGGTGTATGAAAAGCAAAAAAACCCACTATGGGAACATGAAAATATAGGCCGTGCTTATTAGTAGAAAACCATAATGTTGTAAAGATTCAATTTCCCTTTAATTAATTTATTCATAAATTAATCTATAAATCCAATGCCTTCCAATTAAAACACTAAGATTTCACTTTCACAATTAGACAAAAGGATTGGAAAATCACCTGTAAAAAAAAATAACTGCAAAAATAGGACAATTCTGTAGGAAAAAAAATAATAATGAAGAGAAAGTGGTGCTAGCTACAATATTTAAAACTTTTGGTTTCAAGAAATAAGGGAAGAGAGGAGCCCCCAGATTTTTTAAATACCCAAGGGATTGTAGTACATGTTTAAAGAAGCACTTCAAATCAGATCTGGGGGGAAAGAAGGAAAGATAATTTCATCAATGGGAAAGCTGGTCAGTCACTTTGTGAAAAAAACATTAAAAGACTAGGTTCCTATTTTTTTCTTCCACTTAAATACCTTCTGGATGGATCAAAAGGCTGCCTTTTAAACTTGAAGCCAATGGTGCTGCTCCCTGTTCTAGGGCCCTGCAGTGATTGTGTCCCGCAATTAACATGGTGGCTGTGAAGCCCTGTCCCCCTCTGCAGCATGATCCCCACCTCCCAGGCCTTGCTCATCCTTGGAGGCTGCCCTATCCCTTATCAGCACCTGCAACTCACCAAGCTCCTTCCTGCCCAGCCATTGGGCACCAGCAATAGCTGCCTCCTTGTTTCCTTCATATGACCCCTCCTGAGAGGCCCTCTACTCACTCCCATCCTCTTCCGATTATTCTGCTTGTTTTCTTCATAGCACTTCTTCCCTGAGATCATTTATTCCCTTTTTATATTTCATGGTGGACCTGTCGACCCCATACTGGCAGCCTTTGGAGGGCAGCTGTCTTGGTCTCCGTGGTGAGCCCTGTGCCTGTGAACCAGGCCTCAGATGGAGAGAATACTCAGTCAACAGGCATCTCAATGAATGGATTTACATCTGAAAGTGGAAATGAGTTAGGTACCTTTCCAAGCTGCCCAGAAAAATGAAAAGCTGTAAAGGAAGGGAATGATAATTCTGACTTGACATTAACTCAATGCAATGAATAAGTGGTGAGGGCCACAGTATTTCAGGCACTGACTGAGGTGCTTTGGTGGCAGTAGTGAAGAAGACAGATGGGGTCCTGTCCTTGGGGAGCTCATATTTTGAAGTAAAACTACAGAGGGGAGCAAATAAATAAGAACCTGTCCACTGTGGTAAGGTGACCAAAGAGCCAGGAGAGGAGCTGAGATAGCTGGCCTACCTTGGACAGAGAATCAGGGAAGCCTGTTTGAGGAGGTGACGTCGAAGCCATGACCTGAAGAGTAGGACCACTGCCCTTCATCGGCTATCAGAAGACAGGAGGAAAGAACATTCTAGATGGAGTTTCAGCAAGACATAAAGAGCTCAGGTATACCTGAAATACAGCAGGTCAGTGGGAGGGCATGTTGTCAAGTGGGAGAGACAGCTTCTGGATCAAGAAGGACCTTCAAGATCAGGTTGAAATTATGGTATTTATTCTAAGAGTGATGGAAACCAACAGTGGAGTGGTTTCTGCCAGGGAACAACATGATCTGGCTTCAGTTGTTAAAAGATCACAGTTGTGGCAAGAGCAGAAATGGAAGAAGGTATTAGAAGGTTATTTTAATACATTTTTTAAAAACTGGTGGTTAAAATACAATAAAGAAAGTTAACAATGTGCCAGGAAACAAAAGTCTGTACAATTTCAACAAAGGCTGCTTTTTCTGAATTTTTAAGAGGATTAAATAAAGTGATATGGTAGAAAGAGTGGGAAATATGGTCAGTGGCTGTAAACAAGCAGTTAATAAGAGAACTCACGTGCTGAATCTCTCCTTCCTCTCTTTAACACACACACATACACACACACACACACTCCCCTCACACACATGCACTCCTTCTTCTGAACAAAACAAAATAACTCTGTGTAGTAAATTGCCAATCAAAAGATGAAGAGGTTCACTAGTAGTCATACTAAAAGAGATACAAATCAAAACAGTAATAAGATTTCACTTTTCACTTCTCGGTTCTGAGAATAATAAAAAGTTTTCTATTTTCTGGAGTTGAGGAGAGCCTGGGAAAAAGAGACACTCCCTTGTACATTTAAATAGGAGAAGGGCCAGGAGGGGGCTCTGCTAGTGTGACCTGCCTTTGGATGGAAGTTTAACCACATCTTTCAAGACTTCAAATGCACGTGGTGCCTGACCTAGCAATTTTGGGTCTAAGAACATATGTTGCAGCGATTCTCCATGTGGTTAAGGGCAGGCATGATGTCCTCCTGAGCTCTGTTTGAATAGGAAAATATCCCAACAAGACCACAAATGGCCATCAACGAGAGTCTGGTTTAAAACTTTTCTGGTTTCTCCATCAATAGCACAGCCTTTCCTCATTAAAGAAGAATGAAGGGGACCTATAGTTATTGCTGTGTCACCCTGCCCAAGGTACACTATTACTTGAGAAAAATAAAACAAAATGCGGAACAATTGAAGAGAAACATGGGTTTATACAGTGAACATGTTCTCGAAAGTTCTGTAAGTAACCATTATATTAGCAGACATTGCTTTTGGGGAGAGAGGATGTCTTGAAAGGAGATGGGAGGCTTGGAAGGAGACTTCTGCTTTTTTAAAAAAAATGTTATTCATGGAGTTTGCTTTTTGAAATACATTTTATTAAATAAATTAAATATCTTAATGAGAATTAATTAATTAAATGTCTTAATTAATGGGAAGCAAGTCAATGATCATTATCCAGGCATGACAAACAATAATAATTCCTAATAATGACTAATAAAGATTTTTAATAAACCCTTGCATTTGCACGACTATGTACCATTTGCCCACCTAATGTCTTCAGACATTACCTCATTGAATTCCCAGTCTCAATGGGACAGTGGCAATTATCCCTGTGTTACATCAGGCGTGGAGGTCTGTACTGGAGAAACTCTGGGTCTACATGTCCCTTTCTCTCTCTGCTTGGGCCTTTCCTCTACACTAATCTGGTGATAGAGTTGAAGGACATCAGCTATGACGGCTTCTACTCTCTCCCCCAGCACATGTCAATAGAGGCAAAAGTTATGGATTGCTAATCTATCTTGGCCAAGCCTTTCATTTGCAGTGTGACCTTGGGCAAGTCACTTCCACTGTGTAGATGATCTTCAGTGCCTCTTCCAGCTCTAAATATCTTTGATTTATGCCAAATGTCTTGCTGAGGTAATTGAATTTTCAGGGTGGTGTGTCATAACTCATTCCTAAAAGTTTGAAACACAAGTTCATGGACAACATTTAAAGAATTGGGGTCTTGAGCAACTCTGTAAATCACCTGTTCCCAAAAGCACGTTATTCATACCCTTGAAACGACTGTTTGGGGAAGACGCACAGACAATAGCCTGGCTTGGCTCTGATTCTGGGTCCTCCTGTAGGAGATCTCTCACTTCTTCTCTGCAAGGGGCCACGTGACCCTCCTCCGGCCTCCAACACCAGCTCCAGCATGGATGTTACCCCATTACACATCTGTTACTTATGTAGTGTCTTCTGTGTCCAATGCAGAATCTGGAATCTGGAACAGGGTATAGGGCAGGGTATGTATTTAACAGACACCTGAAATGGATGTATGAGTAGCTGGCCTTGGCTCATTGGCTTGGCTTGTCCTGCTGTTTTTAAGACTTTGTCTTTGAATTCTAGGTCTCAGAGCTGATGATGTCTGTAACCTTACCAGTGAGGACCAATTAAGGGAAATGATAGAGTTTTAGAAATCAAGTGGAGGCAGTGTGTGGATCTGATCTATGAGTATGGAGACAGACACTCTGGGTTTGAATCTGACCTCTGGTTAGCGTAGCAAGTACAGTCAGGGCTCCCTCATGACCTTCCCATGGGTAGTGTCTTCTCTTTCCACGGTCAGGATCAGCAACTCTGTGTTCAAGGGCTGCTTCCCCTTCAAACCTCAGAAAGCTGCTCTGCTGTGCCAGGTAGGACGGAAAGTGCCTTGGAATGAACAGTCTCTTCCCCTCCCGGCAACCCTCAACCAACCTCTCCTGGAGCTAATATTACATTGAACCCCATGGAATTGCCATTTCTGAAGGTGAAAGATGAGTGGCAATTTCATTCAGTTCAATCTAACATAAATACCGCAGCTCCCTTGTCCCTCAGGTGGGCTCATTTGATGGTGGGTGGTCTCTCCACTTCCCAGAGTTTCACCATTGACCTGGTCCAGTCACCATGTGTAGCTGGCTTAACATTACGTCCTTCATAGCCTGTGGTTCTTTCTCTGTGTCACTCTTCCCCTTCTCCATGGATGTTGTCTAGGATCACCTCCAAATCAGCTATGTGCATGTGAATTTTTGCCTCCAGATCTGCTTCTGGGGGAAACCCAACCTAAGCCACTCAGAATTTCCCATCTGCAGGGCGGCTTCATTGTCAAGATCAAGTGAGGAAATACACATAAAGCACCGGGCACACAGCATATGCAGATCCACATTGGCTGTTTGTGCTACCAAATAAAATGTGATTCTTTTAAAGACGTGGTAACTGAAGGTGTGGGGAGGGGCTTTCTCAGTGACTCTTCATGAGTTTGCATGGTTTCTTAGTTTTGGCCAAACACAGGGGAGGTGGTGTCAAAAGGGCAGAGCACCTGCTGGCTCCTTCCTTGTTTCCCTTGAGAATTACACGGGAGGATGTTGTGATTCCCCTCTGCACAAATGCGGAAATGCATTCAAGTGTGTACACATGCTTGTGTACAAACATGGGCTGTCCAATTGTCCACAGGAGGATCAGGTTTCCTAAATCACTGACGGGGAAAGCTCTGGGCAGGGGTAGCAGGATTAGGGGTAAGGACCTTGGTACCATGTTTGCTGCAAAACTCTTCCCAGGTTGGGCTGCTGTAATCCAAAGGGGAGGATTCTTGGGTGGAAGTCTTGTCAAGATGTCAGCTCAATACAGACAGAGGAAAGAGATGGATGAGCATTTTGGACTGACCTCTGATTCAGTGTGATTTGGACTTAAGATTATAATGGACAGATATGTTTTGTTGCTGGCAACCCTGAAGTTCTGGATCTACGTGTGAGGTCCTTCTGAGGTTACATTCTCTCTCTTCACTTCCACCAAGCTCTGATGTAGGTGGGCCAGGTGGAAAAGGGGCATGGTGACATGGAATGACTTCCCACAAAGCTCCTTTTAAAGGAGTCTGCCTTGCTCTATCAGATGGCATTTTGACAAATTCTGGGAAATTCTGGCTCTGGCTATGTTAACAATGTGGTGGGAAATCTGCCCAAAGCCAGTTTCCTCCTCTTCAGGTAAAAATTCTAATGGGTCCCTGAGACTACCCTGTAGTCATCTTTTGGGAAAGATGTCTTAGGCTGGTAGGAATTCAATTCATCCCAGAAGCCCCTTGTCCTCCTCCCTCCTCCCTCCTCCTCCGCCTCTTCCTCCTCCTCCTCCTCTTCTTCTTCTTCTTCTTCTTCTTCTTCTTCTTCTTCTTCTTCTTCTTCCTCTTCTTCTCCTCCTCCTCCTCCTCCTCCTCCTCCTCCTCCTCCTCCT
>JAJEJO010000354.1:1633209-1689826 GCA_020662805.1 Glaucomys volans | reverse complement strand
CTCCTCCTCCTCCTCCTCCTCCTCCTCCTCCTCCTCCTCCTCCTCCTTCTTCTTCTTCTTCTTCTTCTTGTAGAAGGAAAGAGCCAGAGCCAGAATCCACATTCTAGGGGATAGTACCAGCTTGGGTCTGGTCTCAACCAGTGCTAGGGTCTAGGAGGCAACATTTCCTAATGCTAGTTCTCGAGAATATCAGTTTTGTGGGCTATCACTAGGTATTCATCATTAAAAGTGTTCCATAGTGATTAAGTTATCGTGCCAGTTACAAAAGAAAAATGACTGCATTTTAGGTCAATTAAACTAAAACTGATGTCCATTTACAAAACATTTATTGTATCAAAGTGTTTTTCTAGGCATATGGATGCAGAAAGGAGTGATATATGAGCCCTGTACAAAGGGGTGCCACCTCTCGATGGGGAGAGAGACTGGCGAGCCCCTTATTACCGTGGATGTGCTAAGGGTAAAAGCAGAGGTGGGTACAGAACACAGAGGAAGGAGTAACTCTGGGTGAGAGTGGGGGCTGAAGGGTTCATGGGTGCCAGCTTTTTCAAAGTTGGATACATTTTCTGGTGCAGAAAGACTCACCAGCCTTTCCTTGTAAGTGTTTCAAGCACGAAGTCTTGAAGTGGCATGAGATATTTGGGGAACAACATGACATTTGACAACTTTAGATGGATAGTTTCTGAGAGCAGGGGTGTGTCACCTGATGGAGCTCCAGAGCCACATCTTCCCTGTATATTATTATGAAAAACAGAGACTGAGAGTGTGGCTCCACTGACCCTTTGGAAACACCGTCATCAAATGTAGACAGCTGCTCAGATTGTATGAGTCACCAAGGAGAAGATGCTACAGAAATGTGGCAGTTGGGAGACAGCCAGACAGATAGGGGTGACAAGCATGGGAAATGCTGACAGTGATGGGGACTCTCCACTTGGGTATTGTGAAGCTGGCTGGATTTACAAAGCACACCCTCTAGAGCCACCACTTTCCCATTTGAATGTGCATACACATCAGTGGGGGTCTTACTGAAGCCTGAGGTTCTGCTTTTCTAACTCTCCCAAGCTCCCAGATGCTGTGGGTACTGCTTGTCCTCAGACCACACTTTAAGTAACTAAGCTCTAGAGTAGGGGTCAACAAAGGAAGGCACCTGTCCTGCCACTTATTTTTGTAAATACAGTTTAATTTGAATAGAGTTCACTTGTTTATGTATTATCTATGGCTGATTTCACACTACCATAGAAGATTTGAGTAGTTAGATACTGCATGGCCTGGGAAGCCCAAAATATTTACTCTCTGGCCCTTTACAGAAAAGGTTTGCTGACTTCTGCTCTAGAAAAGTAGTTTTTGAAATTGGCTGTATGTTAGAATCATTGGGAAAGTTTTAAAAAATCCCAAAGTGTAGAATGTACTCAGACCAATTAAATCAAAATCTCTGGAGGTGGGCTCCAGGCATCCATACTTTTTAAGATCACGAGTTAATTGTAATATATGATCAATATTAAGGTGCAGTGTTGTAGAGGATGCCACAACTCTGATTCCTACTATGCCTGCAATTCAGCAACATATCAGTAGGAGGCAGTGTCACTAGTTAGACAAGGAACAAATGGCAGAACAGTATTCCAGAACAATGGCACTTAACTGGGTAGCTGACACTGCCTCTAACTACCAGGATTTCCTAGCATAATTGGAGAAATCACTCATAGGCGATCAGCTAAAGTAAGCCACTGACCCTATTTAGCTGTGGCAAGCCTGTGAAGCTATGCGCCTCAGAACTTTGTACTACCCTCTTTAGACCTCTCATAATTAACTCTCTATTAGAAATTGCTTTTTTCCTGACTTTGTTTTTTCTAGTGTTGACTGTTCTCAGATGAATTTTGCCAATGGGTTCTTCATTGGGATTTCCATTCTATATGGAAGTATAGAGTGGTGTATATATATCCTGTGGCTGAAACGAAACTGATCCTAAGTGTATCAAGCATCTGTGTGTCTCTCAACTTCTAAGAAAGGACTTTGCATCTATTGTATCATTTGCATCCTTGCAGAACCCTGGGAGTGGAATCTGTGCCCATTTTGCAGGGATGGAAGTGGAGGTTCACAGAGTGTAAGTGACATTTTCTAGACTAAGTGAGTGGTTGAGGTGGGACTTTTATCTAAATCCGCCTAGGACATCGGTGATGGCAATGGTTAACTTCCGCCCAATTTCAGGAAGAGCTCATTGTTCCCCACATTACAAAGCTCCTCTCACTGCTCCCCACTGCTCTCCAGGCTGCAGCTCAGTCTTCCCTCCCTCACTTCCTGTGTTTCTCTTCCAGCTCCTTTCAAATGAATAAAAGAATCCACAGCTTCTTTATAAATACTCTGCAGGTTTCAATCCCACCTTTCTATAGATTCAAACAAAGTCCCCAAAGGGGCTTGGTTCCCTCTTTTTTTTCCTTTCTGTTCGATATGTTTGAGCCATTTTAAACCTAACACATCAGAACTGTTTCCAAACGCAGGTGCCCAGTAATTGACTCACAGACGTGAGTCTGAGCATTGCTGCTTGTGGGGCTGAAACTTGAGACCACCGCAGGTCATGGGAAAGACAAATAACCTCCAACTTG
Source organism: Glaucomys volans (assembly GCA_020662805.1). Lineage (NCBI taxonomy): Eukaryota > Metazoa > Chordata > Mammalia > Rodentia > Sciuridae > Glaucomys > Glaucomys volans. The sequence goes on along the minus strand of JAJEJO010000354.1, from coordinate 1,687,229 downwards.
AATTCAATTTCATTTCCTTGGCCCCAGTGAAACTTTTTCACCTGTCAGCCTCTCACTCCCTCCTTGGGAACAAAGAATCAGCCTCCTTGAATCCGACCTGGGTGGGCTGTAGTGTTTGGGAGGGGCTGAAGGATGGATGTTGGGCCACTTTGGACTGGCCCTTTGCCCTGGGACATGGCTGTTGATTGGATTCTAGCAATCCAATTGGTTTTCTGTCTCAAAGCCCTTACCTTTCACTTTAGGGAATGGAGTGTCCAAACCACAGAGGGGAAAGAGAAGAAGAGAAGTCCAGATGCTTGTATTCGAATTGGTGCTTCATCCCTACCCCATACTATCCAGGAATCAATTACTAATGTGCTCCTCTGAACAGGGAAAATGCTAAACAAAGCAATCCGTGATGAAATGTCCAATGGGAAACGTCAGCTTTAGAATGGACGATAAATACAAGTGAAGAATATTCGATGTTTATCAACCTTCACAGATTTACTGCACCCCTGTGGGCTGATCAAACAGGGAAGCATGGAAACTCTGACAAGGTATCCTGGGTTTCCTGGGACAGAGCTAATTTTATGTCACTTTAGTCTTTTAAATAAAGGTGGTTCATGAAGTGTACAATGAACCTTGATTTCATATTTATACCTCTTGTAGTCTTTAGAGATTGATGTCCCCTAAATCATAAAGAAACAAAATCTTTGTTAGGTGTGGGTTGGGGAAAAGTGGGTGATTACAGAGCTCCAGTGGGATGTGCTGGAGCTGAGATCAGCCACTTGGTTGCATTTGTCAGGGGGCTTTGTCACAAATCATGGACACTGCACTTGAAATGGTTGAAGCAAAAAATGGGATTTATTGGAAGGCTATTAGGACAGCTCATAGAATTTAAAGAACAAGATGAGAAACCAGGCCATGAAAATCCAGGAACCAGGGCAAGTCCGTGGAGCCTCAGGATGGGGAATAGACACCACAGGGCTGTCCTTCCCCTTCTCATCTCTGTCTTCGGCCTCGTCATTTCCTTGTGGATTCCTTCTACATCTGCAGAGCTTCCCACAGTTCCAAGACTCACACTTCCAATGTTTCGGTGAGAGAAGGAAATCTTTTCTCTAGTATCAGGTAAAGTTTTCCGGGGAAAGCACTTGGGTCCCAAGTCTAAGACTGGACCAATCATGTGGTGAGGGACCTGGGTTGGGTGGATAGACATTAGCCCCCAGGCAGAGCTGTAGGGAAAGAAGGCTCCCTACATACTTATGGGCACAGGGTTGGCCTTGGACATAGTCACTGAGAGGCACCCACTCCTATTTGTGTCTGCACATTGATGACTTAGGAAAAAAATACAGAGAGCAAAAGAGATCATTTGTTAAAGACTTTTATATGAGACAGACCCTTAGATAGCTTAGATAGATCTTAACTGATTTCAAGCCACTGATCTAGGTGGAGGATTGATAGCCTCATTTTACTTGTGAGAAACAAAGTCCGCAGAGGTTAAATAACTTGCTCAGAATCACATCCCTGATAAGATAAGCTGGAATCAGAACACATGCTGTGTCTAACTCCAGTGCTGTGTTCCTGACCCCTGGGCTCCGCTGTGACTAACCTGCCGCCTTATCATGCTGTGCTTTGCAATCTTTCCAAAACATGTTTGTCCTTGGCATTCCCTTGGCAAAACTGTGAGGGGTCTCCCCATTGGGCCTGTAGGGTGAAGTTCGGATTCTTTGTCTTGGCCAGCAGAACCTTCCTGCCATTTTCCCCTGGCTAGTCTTCCCCCCACCCCAGAGCTCTCACCCCCTGCCACATGCCCAGGGCTTTGTTTGAACCTTTGTTAAAGACTAGGTATATTCTACAGTAGATATTTACATAGCTGTTGCCTCTTCTAGGCATTAAGGGTGGACATACTGCCCTGCCCTTAAGCATGTTCCTGTCCTTTGTTTTTCTGGAGACCAGCATTCAGTTAACTGTCATGATTGAATCTTCCCTGTTGAATCCTCTCACTTACTGTATGTCTGTCACCATCCAATACTCTTCTATTTCCACCCCAACTTAGTCTGTTTGTGCTGCTATAACAAAACACCTGAGATTGGGTAATATATAAAGTACATAAATTTATTTCTCACAATGCTGGAGGCTGGGCGATCAAGGCACTGACAGGTTCCGTGTCTGGAGAGGCCCTTTCTGTTTCTGAGATGACACCTCTGGACGATGCTGCATCCTCTGGAGGGGATGAATGCTGTGTCCTCATATTGAAGGAATGAATGCTGTGCTGTCCTCTCTTACCTTTATCTTCATTGCCTTTCCCAATTTCCCCTGTCCTTCCTTTCCTATTAACTTTCACCATCAATTGGATATTGAAGTCTTGCTCTTTTAAGGGAGCCTCCACTGGTCTTGGGAGGTTCCATATTCCACAGGGCCAGGGGAGTTGCTTATGATAGACCAGCCTGTGGTTTGATAGTCAGATGGGAAAGCCCAAGTGTGTCTCAGGGTGTTATGGTAAAGTTCTAGAAAGTGAAGTGTTTTCTGAGTGGCTCCTTATGGAAGGCCCTGGCCTTGGACCCTCTCTCACAGGTCTGGGATTATTTGCTTCCCCAGATGGGATTGTTGTCCAGGCTCCCCACAGGGTCTGGGTCTTGTGTGTGATGGACATTAGTTATCCTGATCTTCCCAGAATGGAATGAGATCTACCCATGAACCAATTCAAGGGACAGAATGGAGAGGGCCTGCCTAGGGGCCCTGGAGGTGGGAGGGTGTCTATGGATAAGACAGAGCAGGGTAGTCTGAGGAATGTCTGGATGCAGACGTGGCAAGGTAGCTGGTGGGACCTCCCAGTTTGCATTCCCACCAGGCATTCCCCTGTCTCAGGAAGAGCACTGGGCTCTTGGAGTCAGCAGGCCTGAGTTTCTTTCTTAGCTTTGTCATTGTCTCAATACAAGGCTACAGGCAGGCCCTTCGTTTTATCTAGTCTAATAAATGGCCATCTGGACCTAAATTCAATTCCAGTCTCTGATGGTTAATTTTATGGTTAACTTGATTATGTCATGAGGTGTGCATATATTTGGTTAAACATTATTCTGGGTGTGAGGGTGTTTCTGAATATTAACATTTCAATCAGCAGACTGAGTAAAGCAGATTGCCTGTCCCAATGTGGGTGGGCTTTATTCAATTCATTGAAAGCCTGAATGGAACAAAAAGATAGTAAGGGAGAATTCTCTGTCTCTGCCTGACTTTCTTCTAGTCAGGACAGCATTCTTCTCCTGCCTTTGAACTTGAATTCTGACTGGAACTATATGATTGGCTCTCCTGAGTCTCTGGCTTGCCAACTGCAGATCTTAGGATTCTTGGACTCCATAATCACATGAACCAATTCCTTATAATAAATCTCTTCATATATATATATATATATTTGTGTATATATATATGATAAATATGTGACAATACATCTCTTAAAGTGTATAATAATGCATGATAAATCTCATCTATGTGTGTGTGAACCTTGTTGGCTCTGTTTTTCTGGTGAACACTGACTAATGGCCAGTACCTTCAGAGCACTAGAAATTTTATCGTTTATTTATTCATTTATTTTTTTGTGGTGCTGGGGATTGAACCCAGGGCCTTGTGCTTGCAAGGCAGGCACTCTACCGACTGAGCTATATCCCCAGCCCTTATAGTTTATCTTTGATGTATTTAGTGCTGACACCTCCTTAGAGGAAGTGCCTAGTAGAGATTTGCACAAAGGAGATGCTCATTACATATTTCGTTTTTTCTTTTTATTTTTCTTTGTTTATTTATCCAAATTGATGCTGTCAAATTTATTTTTTATTTGTTCTAATTAGTTATACATGACAGTAGAATGTACTTTGTTACATCATACATAGATGAAATATAAGTTCTCATTCTTCTGGTTGTACATGATGTGGAATCCCACAAGTGGTATAGTTATATATGTACCTAGGGTGATAATGTCTGATTCATTCTACTATTCTTCCTACCCCCATACGACTCCCCTCCCTTCGCTCCTCTCTACCTAATCTAAAGTAACTTTATTCTTACCATGGTCCACTTCCTTATTGTGAATTAACATCTGCATATGAAAGAAAGCATTTGGCTTTTGGTTTGGGGGGATTGACCTATTTTGCTTAGCATGATATTCTCCAACTCCATCCATTTACTGGCAAATGCCGTAATTTCATTCTTCAAGTCTGAGAAATATTCTTTTAAATATATAAGGAAAATCAATCACATTCTCACATTTTCACACACATATATATATGTATGTATATATATGTATGTATATATATATATATGAAATAGCTATAGTTTAGCTATTGTGAATTGAGCTGCTATAACCATTGATGTGACTGCATTACTGTAATATGCTGATTTTAAGTCCTTTGAATTTAAACTGAGGACAGGGATAGCTGTGTCAAATCGTGGTTCCATTCCAAGTTTTCTGAGGAATCACTATATTGCTTTCTATAATGGTTGTACCAATTTGCATTCCCACCAACAATATATGAGTGTACCTTTTTCCCCACATTCTCGCCAAGATTTATCATTGCTTAATACTTATTTCTTGATTGAATGAATGAACAAAGTAGGCATTAGAAAAACATTAGAACAATTGCTTCTCCATGAAAAATGATGTGTATTGTCAAAAGAGCATGGGCTTTGGGCTTCCATAGATCTGGGTTCATATTCCAACTTCACCACTAGCTGAGGAGTCGCCATTTGTAAAATGTAGTCAGTATTTTTTTCTTTGCAGGTTTTTCTGTGAGGACTGAGAAACACAACACCTAAAGTATCCAGCATATAGCAGGTGTGCAATAATTGGTGGAAGAGGCCAAGGAGGTCATGGACTTGCCTTTTGGATGGATTCCTGAACCATCCCAGGCAGATGGACTCTGTCAAGAACTGGAATAGAATCTCCTCGCCTGCTCAAGTGTATTGAAATACTTGGTATGCAACATTTGTCATTACTTTAGGTTTGTGAGGCTTGAAATAGAGAGGTAGTTTCCCCCCCCCCATAATTTTCATTGGATCATTATAGTTGTATCTAATGGTGGGATCTGTCAAGTTTTCATACATGCACCCAATCTAACAGCATAATTTGGCCCATATCATTCCCCAATATTTTCCCTTTCCCTCCCCTGTTCCCTCCCTGTGGTGCCTTTCTTTTCTACTGTAATTCATTAGTAGTGTCATAAAGTATGTGTGTTTGTGTGTGTTTATGTACATATGTGAAGTGGAAAGAATACTCCTATGGGTTTAATGAACTCAGAAAAAGACATATTTTGTAGTATACCATTCAACTCAGTTTTTCTATTAAAAATTAAACAAGAATATTAACATTTACATTGAGTAAAGGACCTTGGTGGAGTCACTTGCTTGCTCTGGGTTTCATGAGTTTCCACCCTTATTGAAAGGTGGATTGGAATATGACCCTTCCACCTTGTGGTACACACATGTGCTCCAATGCTCTTTGTAGGAAGGATGGGTTGCCCCAGCTCTGGGGAGAGCTGTATATGGATTGTCTCTGGAGATCATTCCCTTTCATGATGACCCTAGGGGCAGAGCTGCCTCTCCGAAGGTCACACCTTTCTTAAATGACCAGATTCACTGACTGATGAAGGTAGGGCTTAAAGCTCTGCCATTTTGATTGACATGGGAGGACTGATGGGCAAGGTGTGATGATCTGAATGTTTGTGGTTACCAAAAATTCATGAGTTGAAATCCTAAACCCCAAAGAAATGGTACTGGAAGTGGGGGCCTTTTGGAGAGGATGGATCATGAGGGTGGAGCCCTCAGAAGTGGGATTAGCACTGTTATAAAAGAAGCCTCAGGGAGCTTGTTTGCCCCTTTTCTGATACGTGAGCTTATGGAAGATTCCGGTCACCAACACTGAATCTGCTGGCACCTTCACCAAGGACCTCAAAGTTTCCAGAACTCTGAAAAATAATTCTTTTGTTAATAAGCCAATCAGTCTGTGGTGTTTTGTTGTAGCAGCCTGCGTGGACTAAGACCCAGGGACAGGATTTAACACACGTCAAGGTGTTTGGGGCACTGGTGGTGAGGAGATCTGTGGAGAATCAGCCTTCCATGAGAGAACAGGACCAAGACTTCTTCCACTCTAGTTGCCACCTGGAAGCTGCCTGCGAGAGCTCCATTCCCTCTTCTCCAACTGCGCTCCCTTAACTGGGCTGTTGCATCTCCTGCCTACATGGCTACATGAGTCTTCATTCCTCTTCATTCGTCTTGCCCTCCCAGTCCACACCTCTCCCTTATTCCTTACTCACTGGGCCAAGTTCAAGCTCTAAACGTAGCTCAAGGCTAGCCTCCCTCTTGGGCCTTTCCCCCTGGTATTTCAGGGTCCAACCATCCTGCCATTGCTCCTGCTGTTCCCTGTGCCCAGCATGTCTTTCCTCACTTTACCTCCCTGGCTAAATCCTACTTAACCAACACAGCAGAACTCAAAACTTTCCTGGGCACACCTGGGCATAAATTAGAGCTCACTTCTCTGGGCTTCAGCAGGCTCCCTACACCCATTTATTTCCCAATCATTCTGCATTGTGATTCTGTTTAATTTTTCAGTTCCTCTGTTAGGATGTGGTTCTCTGCAGCCAGTGACTCCATCAGACGCCTTCTGATTCTCCCAGGGGAGCACAGGAGTGGGTCCTCGATGGACACCCAGCGTAGGTTTGTGAAAAATAACTGAACTTTTTCTTGTTCACATGTTCCTTCTTTTCATCCAGGCCTTAAACACCTAGAGAGTAGATGTGATTGATTTCAGATTATTTTTATAATCATGATTGCTTTCTGACTCTCCCATTGCCCCTCATGCTAGTCTGGGCATGTTACCGTGTGTGATAAGTAGCTTTTGGATGAGAGAATGGATGACATTCATTCTTCCAGCCCCAGAGCTCACTTCAGTGTCTTCTATCTCACATGCATATGCTGTCAGAATATTTTTATCATCCTGTCATGCTTAAAAAACTGGGTCCTTGATCCAGGTCATAAGTCAAAAGTGATATAGTCTCCAGATCCCTGAGCTCAGAGAAAATCCCTGGCAGGGCTTCTTGCTTCAGGAGACGTGACATGTGCTTTTGCAGCACGTCTCGCACACCTGTGGGGTGACGAAAGGTAATTTAACACCTGTCCAGGCCTCCCTCGTGGCTCTGCAAGTGGGTAAATGGGATGTTGAGTACAGTGTGAAGAGAAGAGTCGCAGCCCACCAGCGTCACAGGGTATGAGCACCTCCAGCAACAGGCTCTGCCCCCTACTTGGTTCCTATTCACAGGGGCAGCTGCTGCTGGTCTGCATTCGAAAGCCAGTCTTCCCTGGTAGTAATATGGCTTCTCTGTGGTTCTCTGTGGGATCCATTATGTAGCAGAGTGCTTGAGGGCATGGCGGTGGGCAGTTACTTATTGGATCTGTCCTCGTGATCGCTAGCATCCAAGATGCAAGTGTCCCTGACGTCTCCCAGATCTGGGTATCTAGTACGCAACAGTACCCAAGATTCTATAAAGCTTAAAGGAAAAACTATTCACTGAGAAAGACAACCGCAAATATGAAATGGAATATATTGAATTTACCAAACAGTTACTTTAATGATTACTGTTCTTTCAAGTAAAATAATATAGAGCCTGGTTATGATGTTAACATCCTATCTCTTCCCTTTTGGGATCTGACAAAACCCCCAAGCCAAATCAGATAGAACGTGCCGGAATTTCAGTCCTGGGGAAGGAGACCTAGGATGGTGAAGGATGGTGAAGTCGCATTTTATATTCAGTTAACTTAGGTGGATTAGATGACAGAGAGAAAGAGAGGGGAGAGGAGGTTATTTGCCTGGGCTGCCTCCTGTTCTCAGTGAGCACATTTCTAGTCAAAGAGAGAGACGGCCAGGGTGCTGGTCGGCTGTTGCCATGGGGCTGGGTACCTGTGATTTCTTACAGGTTGTGCCCCCAGTTGTGATCCTGGTGTCCACAGAAGTGTACTTCTTGACCCAGCCCTTTGTTACAGGGAGCTCATGACTGGATCCATTAGACACAGTAACATTTTTGACCGAGCAGGACTATATGTGTTAAAAGACACAAACTGTCATTTATGGACAATTTAAAGGATCCTTAGGGGACAATTTTAACAGATTTATTTTTCCTTATGTGTTGAACTTTAGACCCTGGTCTCTGGGTTAGCTGTAATTCCACTAAAATGATAACAGTAATGATGGGAACAACATAAGCAATAACGACGGCCGCCATTCACTGATAATTGACTCTGCTCAGCTCAGAAGCACGACAGGTGCCTTCCACCTCATTTCTTCTTCACGGTAATTATACTTATGAGATATTATGATGTTCTTGATGCAATTTTTAAAAATCAAGGTTCATAGAGTCTACTTTGGTGACCCTTCACATATGAACACTTGTGTGACCACCACCCTCATTCAGATGGACATTTCCATCCCTCCAGTAAGTTCTCCTGGGTCCCTGCCCAGAGAGTCCTTGTCTTATGATCAGGACTTCATAGAAATGGAATAATACAATAGGCATTTTTTAGTATCTGTCTGCTTTCCTTCCGCTGAATGCTGTTGACATTCACCTACTTTTCCATGTTTATCAGGAGTTCATTTTTACTGCTGTGGAGCATTCTGTTGTATGAATATACAATAGTACATCTAAATCTATGTGTCAGATAGGATTATTTCCAGTTAAAGATAAAAAAAAATGGAGACCTGGAGGGAGGAGTGAAGCAAGACACATGAAGCCACAAATCTGGCAAGTGGCACGACATGGATTTGAACCAGGTCTACCATGTTCCGAAGGTTCCTAGCCTCTATCTCTCTCTCACTCTCTCTCTGTGTGTGTGTGTGTGTGTGTGTGTGTGTGTGCACGCACACTTGGTGGGGGTCACAGTAGCTCAAGTCTTCTGGTCCTAGAAAAATCTGCACGGGAGCAGATGATGTCTGCACACTGAATACAGGCTGAAGCATGCTGACTTTGGGATGTATGTACCTGGACCTTCCGGGCATTGAGCTTCCCCTTTCCTGCCCAGTTCTAATAGATGGATTAAGCCTTGATATTTCAGGCACTTCCCAGGATAGGTGCCTGGGCCTTTGCAAAGCCAGAGTCTCCATTCCTTGACTCACAGTCTTGATTCCTGAATTTAACAGAAGAGGTAGGACTTTGATGTTCGAATCGTGCCTTTGATCAAAAGCTTGCTGGCTCCCTCGTGTCTCTTAGAACAAGACAGTAGTTCTATTGTGCTGGCGTGTGTTGTAACATTTTGGACAGCAGAAATGACATTTACATGAAACAGCCATCCTCGGAATGCATGCGATAAGACAATTTCAACAGCTCATCCAAGAAGAGTCCCCAGCGTTGACTTTAAATCAAACAGAAGTAATAGCGTGTCATCCTGGCTTCCCCTTCTCTACCTGGTGTTAATTAAAATCCTGATAAGAGGACTCAGTCAACATCCATACGAGGAAGACCAAAGCACAGCTTAAAAATGTTCAGATGAAAGTACAGTTAATCAGAATTAAAACAAAAATACCCCCTACACAGTCTTCATTCTCATTTGGCTTCTACTGGATGAGAAGATTAATATGTGAAGGTAATTTCCACGGACCCCCCCCCCGTTGTACTTCCCGAACGGAACCATTTGAAATAATTGAACAATTACTTTGTGCAATGTTATCAAAGTTTATTAAATTGTTCCCATCAGCTCTGTCCAATTACCAAATTTGGCTGATTTGCATATTGCAAAGCAGAGTGGTGAAGTGGGTTCCCAGAGTAGAACCTTGTTGTGTTTGAGCAGAGAGAAGTTGTAAAGATAATTTGGTTCCAATCCGTTCCTCTTGCAGAGTAGGGAGCAGAACCCCTGAGGGGTGAAATAACCTTCCCAAGGTTCACACAAGGAAGGCACAGACAAGGCAGGGCTGTACCCCCTGCTCTGGAGCGTCCCCTAACCCCATCTGACTGCAGGAGGCAAACCCTCTGTCATTCCCTGCAAAGTGGGAGGGTACATCCACATTGCTGAATGTCTCAATTAGTTCCAATTTAGACATGACATTGAGCATGCACTTGAAATGTAAATCCATTCAGATCCGGCAGGCAATAATAAAGGCAGGTGATTCCATTTCAATTTAGTTGCTCAAGGAACTTGAATTTGTTGAAGCACCAACCTGAAAGGCTCTAAATGAAACATTGTTCTTTCTTTGGGTACAAAAAGCTAACTTTAAACCCTTTACATCTCCATTCCGGTGGCTGAATCCTCTTCTTTGATCTCATTTGGACCTCACTTTTTTTTTAAGCTTTTTTAAAAAATGGATATTTACCAACACACACCTAAGAGAGAGAATTGTCTTTGCATAGAGTTGCTGTATAGTTGAGCGATTACCAACATCCAACCCATCACATTCTGACTCATACTTCTCTATTCATTGGCTTTGTGATATTTGGCTCATAATTTCTTCGGTACAGACCTTGCTAGTTTTTAAGTTCTCTATATTTTATGCTAAAGAAACATGTGCTATAGAAAACTTTTAAACAATGAAACATTATGCAACCATTAAAATGACGTTTTTGACATGGTAAAATAAGAAAACTCCTATAAGAAAACAAAAATACCAACAAAACGTTGATAGTGTGCTCCCATTCAGTAATATACACAGAGAATCAAAAAGGGTAAGTATCAGACTGTAGTTTTCTTTTGTTATTCATTTTCCTTAATTAAAAAAAATTTTCCCAGCAGACTTGCATCATTTGTGCTATACAAAGAATGTGGGGGTTTAAAATCATCCAGAAAACTGTGTGAGAGTGGAAAAGGGATATCGAATTCTACTACTGATATTGCAGGAAGATGCACCAAGGAGAAATGTCCCCTGACAGGTGGCAGGGAGGGGTCTCCCTAACCAAACTCAGTGACAAGAGAAGCCAGAGGGATTCGGTTGTTTCGAGTTAACAAACTCTTAAGCGCTCACTCTGAGCCGGGCACTGCACTGCTTGCTGAGATTAGTTGTGAGACTAGACAGAAAGCAAAATTTGGGATTCTTGCTTCTTCAAGTGTGGTCCATGCACCAGGGCTTCAGCATCCCCTGGGAGTGTGCCAAAGTCATACTGCTCAGGACCCACGCCAAGCTTGCCGAATCTGAGTCTGTCTGTAATAAGCCCCCCACCACCCCCTCCCCCGCCCCCTGCCAGGGGATTCACAGTGAAGTCGCAGGAGCTCTGGTGGCAGGGCTTCCTTGACTGTGGGCCTGTGTTTCATTTGCTTCTGGTTCCTCAGCTTTGCTGGGTCCCTTTCAGAGGGATAGCGGAAATGTCAGGGGTACAAATTGGCACGTAAACTGGATCCCTGGGGACTTCCATTGACCAAGGGGGCCTGCCCGCAGCCTTTCCTGGCTCATCAGGAAGTGTCTTCAGACACCTTGGCCAAATATTCAAGGTCCTGGGCAGATTAGGCTTCTGTGACGTTGATCTTTTCTTGACATCCATGCGTCTTCTCAACACTGTGCCTGTGTCCCCGCCACAGAGGAAAAGGCTGGCCTCCACCATCCCTGCTCTTTAAAGCCCAGACTCTGGGCCCTCTCCTCCAGGAAGCCTTCCAGGGACACAGAGCCAGCAGCATCTCTTCCTTTACCTTGTTTTGACAAAGTGCTGTCTGTAACATTCACTGGTCCTTTGTTCCCATGCACCATGAATGAACTTAAACTCCTCAAACCTCACTTGTAAAATGGATAAAATAGATAATAGTGCCTTCTTTTCAGGGCTGTCTTTAGGGTAAAAATCAGAAGTGTCTACAAAGCATTTATGACAATATAATTCCAGGAACTGCTGTATGCTTATTATAAATATCAGAAAACATTGAACTTCATGATAATTCTATCAGGCAAGATTTGTTATTTTATCACGAGGAGATGGAGACACAGAGAGGCTGAGTGACTGGTTCAAAGTCACCACAGCAAGTGAAACAGAACCCAGAATGACTAAGGCAGTCTAACTTGGATGTGCACACTATTATTTTTCATTGTGAAAAGAACATTTAATGTGAGATCTAATCTTTTAGCACAATTTTAAGTGCACAACACAATATCGTTAACTACAGCATGATGTATAGCAGGTCTCCCGAACTTTCTCACTTGCTTAATGGACGCTTTAAACCGGTTGAATAGCAATTACTTATTGACTACTGACCTTGATCCTGGAAACCTACCATTCTGCTGTTTCTTGAGTTTGATTATTTTAGATTCATCACGTGAGTGGTTCATGTGGGATTTGTCTCTCTGTGCCTGGCTCATTTCATTCAGCCCAATGAACTCTGGGTTCAGCCATGTTGTCACATTTGGTGGAATTTCCTCTTTTTTGAAAAGCTGAAAAATGCTCTGATATATATGTATGTATATGATATATATATATATATACACAAACACACACACTGTGGGAATGTAAAATTTTTAACGACTGTGGAAAACATTTATTTATTCTAAAGAATTAAAATCAGAATCTTGAAGAGATGTTTGTAGTCCCATGTTCGTTGCGGTATTATTGATCAATAACCAAGATGTGGAAACAACTAGTAGTGGACGATGGCAGGGGTGCACACTCTTGGATGCCTGCACTTGGTGGTTATTGAGCAAAGGGGCAGAAAAGGTGGTCATTTCATTCCTGTCCCTGCCCCCCACTGCTAAGCCCAGTTACAGGTTTGATAAATCTGTGCACGTCAGTTATACATTTTCTTTCTATCAATAAGCTCACAGTTAGGTGCTGTGTTAGCTTTTTGTCACTGCGACCAAAGACATGAGAAGAACAATTACAAGGAGATTAGGTTTATCTGGGCTGACAGTTTCAGAGGTTCAGTCCACTGTTGGCTGACTCCGCCGATGCTCTGGGCCCAAGGGAAGGCAGGACATCACAATTGAAGGGCTTGGCAGAGGAAGGCTGCTCATCTCAGGGTAGCCAAGAAAGGAGGAAGAGGAGGAGGAGGAGGAGGAGGAGGAGGAGGAGGAGGAGGAGGAGGAGACGACCAAGAAGCCAGGGAGCCACACCTCACCTGCCTACAGTTACCACCTAGCATAGGAGCACTTTCAAATTATTAATGCATCAAAAGGATAACACACTGGTTAGGTTTTAGCTTTCATAATTGAATCATTTCATCTCTGAACATTGCTACTGTTATACCTGATGAAAATAAGATCATCTAAGCCGATCACATAAAGCGAAAAGAAGCCTTTATTTTAGCTGGCCAGCGACGATCGCCCTTACACCTAAAAGTGGTGTGCCGGAGGATCCCCCCTTAGTTCTCTGTCACCAGCATTTATTTATTTATTTATTTATTTATTTATTTATTTATTTATTTTTATTGAACACAAATGGAGTACAGCTATTGTTTCACTGGTTGTACACAAAGTAGAGTCACACCATCTGTGCGTTCATGCATTTACACAGGGCAATGGTATCTGTCACACACTCTGTTATTAATTTTACCCCCCACCCGCCCCCACCCCTCCCTTCCCTCTATGCTAGCTATCTTTCCTCCATTCTTGCCATCTTTCCCCCCCACATTATGCATCATCATTCATTTATCAGAGAGACCATTCGGCTTTTGGATTTTTGGGATTGGCTGATCTCACTTAGCATAACAGTTTCCAACATCATCCATTTACCTACAAATGTCATAATTTTATTCTTCCTTATAGCTGAGTAATATTCCATTGTGTATATATACCACAGTTTCTTTATCCATTCATCTACTGAAGGGCATCTAGGTTGATTCCATAATCTAGCTATTGTGAATTGAGCAGCTATGAACATTGATGTGGCTGCATCACTGAGGCAATCTGATTTTAAGTCCTTTGGGTATAAGCCAAGGAGTGGGATAGCAGGGTCAAATGGTGGATCCATTCCAAGTTTTCTAAGGAATCTCCACACTGCTTTCCAGAGTGGCTGTACCAATTTGCACTCCCACCAGCAATGTAAGAGTGTACCCTTTTCCCCATATCCTCGCCAACACCTGTTGTTGCCTGTGTTCTTGATAAAAGACATTCTAATTGAGGTAAGATGAAATCTTAAGGTGGTTTTGATTTGCATTTCTCTTATAACGAGTGATGTTGAACATTTTTTCATAAATCTGATGATTGCTTGTAGATCTTCCTCTGTAAAGTGTCTGTTCATTTCCTTGGCCCATTTATTGATTGGGTTATTGGTGTTCGTGGTGTAAAGATTTTTGAGTACTTGGTAGATTCTGGAGATTAGTGCTCTGTCCGAAGTGTGTGTGGCAAAGATTTTCTCCCACTCTGAAGGCTCTCTCTTCACATTGCTGATTGTTTCCTTTGCTGAGAAGAAGCTTTTTAGTTTCACTCTATCCCAATCATTGATTCGTGCTTTTATTTCTTGCGCTTTGGGAGTCATGTGAAGGAAATCTGGTCCTAGGCCAACATGATGAAGATTTGGACCTATTTTCTCTTCTATTAGGTGCAGAGTCTCTGGTCTGATTTCTAGGTCCTTGATCCACTTTGAGTTGAGTTTTGTACAGGGTGAGAGATATGGGTTTAGTTTCATTTTGCTGCATATGGATTTCCAGTTTTCCCAGCACCATTTGTTGAAGAGGCTGTCTTTTCTCCATTGCATGTTTTTGCCTCCTTTGTCAAGTATGAGATACCTGTACTTATTTGGGTTTGTCTCTGTGTCCTCTATTCTTTACCATTGATCTACCTGTCTATTTTGGTACCAATACCATGCTGTTTTTATCACTATTGCTCTGTAATATAGTTGGAGGTCTGGTATTGTGAAACCCCCTGCTTCGCTCTTCTTGCTAAGGATAGCTTTAGCAATTCTGGGTCTCTTATTCCTCCAAATGAATTTCATGATTGCTTGCTCTATTTCTATGAGGTCCGTCATTGGGATTTTAATTGGAATTGCATTAAATTTGTATAGCATTTTTGGAAGTATGGCCATTTTGTCACCAGCATTTATAGGGAGCGGGAAGGGATTAGGGTGGGACTATAGGGAGGCGATTAGGGTGGGGCTGACTTTCCTGAGGGCACTGAAGAATCTTTTTTTGGGGGGTTTAACACTTTAATCTGTTTTCTGTTGCTATAACAGCTATATTGTCTCATGAGCTTTTGGGGACACCTCACGTTCACACCACAACATCCTGTCTGGACCATAGCATCTTCTTCATCCTCACGGACTGGCTCAGATGTCTTGGAACAAAACTGGGTCCAGGTTTTCTGATGAGGAATTGTGCTCCTTTCCATGGCTTTCCCCAGCAGCAGAAGAAAGTGCAGACACATTGTCCTGCTCACCTAGAGGGTGAGCAATCCTCCCTGGTCATCAGACCCAGTTAGCTGATGGATGTAGTTGGAGTTCAGAGATCTGGGTGCCTTGATTTACATACGTGTGCCTCTCACTTAATGTCCTTGAGTCTCTGAGCCTTCATTACTCACCTATAATACCAACCTCACAGTGTCATTCTGGAGTTAAACGGGAGCATGGGGAGAAAGCCCTTTCAGACTATTGATGTTCAAAAGCATAACCCACTAAAAGCAATGGCGTTAAGTGCCCAGACCACATGCAGTTATCGAACATAACATTTTGTGTTCTTTATTTTACTAGAAATTAGATCCCAAGGAGAGTTCAAATGACTGGCCTCCACAATTACTTTAAATAACTACATACTTCATCCTTTCGTTGATGTATTTCAATTACCTGGGCCATTTATACTAGAAAATGATACACTGGCTATCCTTAACATCTTTGTTCCTTTTGACTTACCCCTTAGGATAGATTTATTATTGGCAGGGGAATATTATGTGCACTAATCTGATTCTTTAAATGCATTTTCATATCATTTTCTTATAACATTGCACAATTTTTGACCACTACTTAACTAGCATTAGGTTTATACTACATATATTTTTCGTAACTTTAAAAATGCCTACCATTGTGTTTTGGGCAAAAAACATCTTAGACATTCCCCGGTCAGCTGAGTACCTTCCATACATAGTACTTACAGTGTCACACTTATCACACCAAATAGCAAATCATTTATTTTTTAAGTTTTTCTCCCAGTCTTCTACCCAGATATAAGTCACATGAAGAAAGTCTATCAGCATCTTTCACTGCCGGGGCAGAATAAGCTTACAATAGTTATTTGTTGGAATAATCTCTATTATTTTGCTTAACACTAATAGTCACCTTATACTGTTTTGAAACAAGACTTAGACTTAGTTTGTCCTGGGATGGGGGTGTTGGATTAGAACAGAGGCTCTGTTGAACTGCAGCTTGCTCAAAGAAACAGCCTCTGAGGTTTTTAAAGAGCTGGAGCATTCCTAGGGGGAGGTGCTAGTGAAGGCTGAAGTCTCGTAGCCTGATATTTTGCAGAGGAAATTTGGGTCCATAACCCAGAAAACTGATTAATGATAAGATATTTCCCATCAAAGGCAGACAGATGCAGGGCGGGGGTGCATGCAAACACCCCTATCGAAAATCTAACCTGTGCATTTCTGCAGTCAGAGAGACTGTTTTCCAAAGAGGGCTTTCAGAAACTTCTTTTAAGATGAAAAGCAGACTGAGATAAGGGCTGGCTTGGTGAGGAGGCTGTGTGCAAAGAGGCATCTCTTGTGGCTCCAGGAGGAGTGGAGGGAGGCTGCTGGCTAGCGGAAGGCAGAGGCTGGTGGGAGGAAGAGTGATGTCAATCAGGGGACAGTTGGAAGATACTTTGAAGTCGCAAAGAAGAGATGCGTGATATGATATGGAGAAGGAAAGCAATAAAGCAAGGGAGGACTAGCTGCCGGTTCCCAGGGAGTGGGAGGAGAGATGCTGATAAGGGAAAGAAGGAAGCATTTCTTTTAGGATCAGGAGTGGACTGCATCATCTCCAAGGTCACAGCCAGGTAGGTGCAGAAGTTGCAGCACCTTGGAGCAGGGTCCAGGGCACCAGCCCCCTGCCCCCCATTGCCTGCTGCTTCCCTCACCCTGGCCAGTCCGTCCTTCCTTACCATCACCCCTCCGGTAGCCCCAGGTCCTAGATCCTGCACACGCCTGCTAGACTTCTGCAGAAACCTTTTAAGAGGCCACTCACCACCGTATCCTCCATCTTGCCAGTTGCTGCCCACAGCCAGCCAGTGGCTTTTCAAAGAACTTCATCTGATCTCATCACTCCTCCACTGAAAATCCTCTGAGAAGCCCCATCACTTCCAGAAGGTCTCTTTGTTTCAGGCATTCGAGCTTTCCCAAGCTGCTCCTCAGGGGACTTTCTTTTTCTCATCGCCAGCACATTACCCTACCCTGTGCCCTTTCCTTATCAGGCTCCTTTCCTTAGATCTACATGTTTTTGAGTGATTCTATCTCCTTGGAATTTTCTTTTCTACCTTGTCTACCTAGAAAAACCTCCTTTGGAAACAAAAGCCCTCTTGCAAAACATCCCCTCTCGCTTCAATAACAGGCAGGTTAGATTTTCAACCGTGTCACTGTAGCTATTGTTCTTCAGTTCATTACTTTATCTCCAGCCCTTCTTCCATGCCAGGCACAGGACAGCCACAAATCTTTGTGAACTCAATGAAGGGCAAGTAGAGGGTGCTAAATGCCCCTGCTAGCCAAAGGGCACCAGGGCTGCTTCTCCAATCTCTGCCGCTAGGGGGCAGAATTGGGAGAAGTCTAGAGGAAAGCTCACTCCCAGGATCTCCTGGAGAGGCCATTTTCTCTTGAGGGGGGTCCTGTGAAAAAAGTGAGAAAGGAAGGAGACAGAAAAGGAGTTGTGGGGAAAGAAGTCCAGACCTGGCCTCTAGCCCAACTTGGACACTCTCTTGGACCTTTCAACCTTGGTCTTCTCATCTGGAAGATGAACATTTGGACAAAATGGCCCTTAAGGGCCCTTGCTATCACTGTAGTTGGTTATCAGGTTGGCAGAATGTGGTACAAATTGGCCTAATCTGAGGGAAGGAGCGGGATCTAGCCCTCTGTTCCAAAGTCACCCTCTGTGTGACTTTGGGCAAGTTATTTGCTCTTTCTGAACCCCAGTTTTTCCATCTTAGAATAGGACACCTCCAAGATACCTTCTATATCAATATATGAGGCTTTAAGCAAATTAGAAGCCCTATGTGTTTGCCTTGGTTTTCAGGGGCCCCTGCTCCTCAAGTGTTGAGGAGAACTTTAGGTTTGGAGATTCCATCTTTTGGGTCTCCATCATATCCTCTCCTCTGATATACAAATGAGATCTGGCAGGTTTCTGCATCTCTCTCAGTCGGACCTTTGCAGTTTCTGATTTCTTTGAGGACTCTGGTCATCTGAGAGGTAGGTATTCCTTCTTTGCCTGGAAGGAATATCCACCTCTGTGTACAGCTGTGCTGAGACAGATTTCCCTTGGAGCAGATACATGGCTGCCATGGCCTCCTCTGAGCAACACCCTCTCACTTCCCTGCAGAGTCAGTACTGCAGAAGCTGGGGGCCCATCACCTCATGCTCAATGTGGCAAGGGTTTCAAATCGAGCTTTGAGAATTAAGTCATTAATGTTCAGTAAGTGTTTGGGTGAGATTTAATATCTGACACAATGGCCTGTGTGGAATTACGGAAGCAGGAGCCTTTGCCATATAAACAAGACTTTTCTAGCCTGTACACCTGGTTGCTGAGAGAAGGACACCCCAGATCATGGCAGGAATGTTCACCAGGAGAGGCAGCCATCATAAGTGCCAGGTATTTGGCTTCTGTGTTTGTCAGTGATTCATGAAGTGGTTATCAACATTCAAGACCACTTCGTGGATCAACCAGAAGCTGGATAAAGATTTGACCATAATGAACTCATTTCCATAGAAATAAGACCAGACCCACTGGTAGGTCAAATAGTTGCTGTGGCTTAGATGCCACCCCCTCACCTCCTGCCACCTCTTCATTTCTGACAGGCTGATTTCAGGCCTCACTATCCCTCATCTCCTCAGTCACATCATTATTTGCTCCCTCACCAAGAGCTTCCACCTTGAGGAAACTTGCAAATGGTGGCACCATAGTCCTTTCTTCAATTTGGGGTTTGTTAGACACTGATTTGTGCTTTCCCTCTCAAAAAAAAAAATCATATTTTCAAGTTCTAGTCCCCAGTTGCTAAAATGTGACTGTATTTGGAGACAGGGTCTCTTCAAGAGGTAATTCAGGTGAAGCGAGGTTCAATGGGTGGTCCGAATTCAACTGGACTGATGTCCTTATGAGAAGAGATTAGGGCACAGACACACACTGAAGGAAGAACATAAAAGACACAGGAAGAAGACGGACCTCCACCAGCCAAAGTGGGAGGCCTCAGAAGCCAACCCTGACACCTTGATTTCAGACTCCTAGCCTCCAGAACTGAGGAAGTAAATTTCTGTCACTACAATCCACCCAGTTAATGGAACTTGATTGTGACAGTCCTAGGAAACTAAGGCAGGACCTGGATATATACTTCCCTGGGGAGTCATTTGTGCATCCCAACTTTATTGACAGGGCTATGCTTGGCAAGGCAGCATCTCTGGAGGCCACTTGATTCCTTCTCGTTGGGGGATTATCACTGTCCCCTTCCCAACACGGATGGGATTGGCTGTACTCCCACCTGCCTGTTTAAACAACTCAGGCTATGGAGAGATTACTTACTAATAGGCCCCTTTCTCCTTTCTCAAAGGGATGTGAGTTTGGATGTGATCCTATGATAGAGTGACGAGGTGAGACAGGAAGATAGTACAACTAATAAACTGAGTGTTAAGGATGGATTTACTGATGTGGGCAACTGGGCCCATTTTTGCTTGGGACTCTCTGAAGAGTCTGTTGCCACACACCCAGACTCATCACTGCCAAGGAAATTGGGGCAATTATCCATAAACCTTCCCTTGTTGGTTGAGAGTCTCGTCTGAGGCAGTAACTCCCCAACTCTGCACACCCCAGAAGCCAAATCCCCCAGGCAGAGAGATGGAGGAAGATACTGGCACTCATGGGAATGTTGGCAAAGGATCCACCAAGTGGGCTCAGAGACTGTGGGGTGGCACCAACAGTGTCAGCTGCCCCAAACTCCTTCCTCCCCAGACCTCCCCTTCCCTGAGCTCCAGCATGCCTCCTACTGAACCACCCAAATGAAAGGCACTTTCCTGTCCCTCTCTTGGGCTGAGTTTTCAACTCCTTTCCAAAAGGCATCTGCTCCATTAACACCCAACATCTGGATCAGGGGCAGCACTTCAATGGGGCCATTTCTGTGGCTGTGAACTCACCGCTCTCCAGATGAAAGGCAGGATCTTGACGAAAACAGAATGGAAGGATTCCTTGGTTAGGCCTCTTTTTCTGTTCAAAGAAGGGCTGTATATCACAGATCTCTGCATCCTGTTGCTTCAGAGAATCCAGGTGAGCCAGGCAGCATGGCAGCAGGGTGGAGGAGTTATTTCTGGAGACTTAGCTCTCATTTCTCAAATAGTCACATTTGAAAGTGGCGCCCTTCTGGGTTCTATTCTGCCAGCCCCTTTAGAAGAGGTTGTGATATAATTTTGAGAAGATCGTTCTCTCTGAATGGTTCAATACGTATTTTGATGTGGCCTCCAAACTTCCAGATTTAGGGACTGGGGCAAACATCCCCAAAGCCATTTATGTCAATTGTTAAATCATCAATTTTCCCTTCTGAGAAGACAACAGGTCAGAAAGGATGGGCGAACTTCTGATGTGGAGGACAAGTCCCCGGGGCATTGTTTGGCGACCACTAAAGAGTGAAGCAGGGAGGTTAGGGCCTGGGAGTTCTTAGAGGTTGGTTCAAACATCAGACAAACCACATACATTGAACACTGACCACCAGAGGGTTATGCAGAATCAAGAGTCCCTAGTAGATCCTTTATTGGGGTTTCCTCCAAATCAGAGGTGGACACAAGGACCCAGGTTCAGGCAGTTTATTTGGGATGTGATCCCAGGAAGCACAAAGAAGGAGGAGGAACTGCACGACACGAAAGGGAAGAGAGACCATAGGTTTGCTTAGCTAATGAGCTGGTGAGCCACCAGGACTAGGGCTCCATCTGCTTGGGATCTTACACAGAACAATGTAGAACACACTTCAGAATTGTCCCATAGAAAATGGGGAGGCTAAGAATTGATTGATCCACTCCTGCCACTGTGGGCATTGACCCCTCTTTGCCTATGTGTTAGTTAAGAGACCCTCTACAAGGCCACTTGCTGGATCACATTGGTACCATTTGGGGAACTATCCACACTAGCTGTGCGACAATCAATAGGCCCGAGGGATGGGGCCCCATGCATGAGAAGCTTCTGTGGACCTTGAGCTTGGAGGATTCAGCTTCGTTCTGCCTCCCACGCATTTCACTCCCCCTGTAGCACTTGCAGTGTGTAGAGACTGCTGAGAGCTGGAGACAGAGCGCAGGACTCCTGCCTCTGGGGAAGCTCACAGTCAGAGGGGAGGCAGAAAAATGTACATAATTATAAATTTGGTAGCCAGAACCACAAGCCCTTCTCCTGCATAGAGGCAATCAGGCCAGTCGAGATCAGATCTCACAGCCCTTCACTGTTCCTTATGCCCTTGGAAAACAGTGCTCAGAATGGTCCTTCTGGAAGAACTCTGTTGCCCCTCTACTGTGGGAAGAGTGATATGTATGTGGACGAGAGGAGCCAATGTTTCTGCTCTGGTGAGATGACTTGCTCATTGGCAATCAGTTCCTTTAATCTAGCCGCCAGAGAATGGATGGACTTACTGCTTATCAAGGAAGGAATTCAGCTGTGAGGCAGGACTTGGAGGTAAGGCTATTCACCCTCACCTCTTGTCCCAAGCAGGTCCTGAGGTTGTGGGAAGTGAAGAATGGAGGGGACCAAGGAGGACACAAGGAACAGCCCTTGCATGGCAGGACACTTTCTGTGAACCATGCCTGGGACTGGAGAAGTCAGGCTGAGGGGCTGGCTCTGCCTGAGCCTGACTCAGACTTGCTGAGTATGAGGTAAGGGAGAGGAGGCCCCGCTGATGTGATCTGGGAACAACTGCCTATCTTCCTTGTGCTCTGTTTGTTCGGGCCCTGCCTCAGTTTCCTTTCTTGGTGTCTTGTCATTGCCTCTTTGAGATCCTGGAAGCTCTCACCTCTGGATCTGGCAGCACCTCCAACTTCCTGCTTTGCTCTGACAATTCTCTCTGGTTCCCAGTGGGGACAGGCATGCTGTGGGAGGGGCCAACAAATCGCAGCTCTATCACCATGGGCACTTCTGGGGTCTGGAGCAGAAACTGACCTCCAATTTCTACCTCTTTGCTGGTCTCTGCTCAAAAGTTGCCTCCACGGAGAGGCCCCCCCATGGAATCTTAACTCAAATAGGATTCCACCTGTCATTCTGTAACCCTTACCTTGCTTCATTTTTTTTTTCTAAGACTGTTAACACTGTAACCATGTCCCCTTTAAATGTTTGTGTTGTTTATTGTGTGTGTATGTCCTACCAGACCTGTGACCAGAGGCCTGGTCAATTTGTACACTGCTGTACCACTTAGTGCACAAAACATTTCTTGTCACATAGTAGGCCCTCAATAAATATTTTTTGAATGAATAAATAAAAAATCAACTTCTCAATAGTGTAGATGTGACAGTCCCCGAGTGTGCCCCAAGATGCGGAAGAATGATTCCAACTAAAAGGCTCAAGGACCCATCCCACCAGATATAATAAGATCCATTCCCTTCTTCTTTTTGTTTGAAACAGAAAAGGCCTACGTGAAACACCCACCAAGCATTCATTTCATCAGCTGGACTTACTGCACCAGCGTGTCGAAGGTAATATTTCGTTGGATTTCACCCTGCATTTGAAAGCAAAACAATTCGCATTTGAAAAATCTCATTACCAGCATCTTCCCTCCAAAATCCATTAGCGGCGTGAGTGTTTCTGGCAACTGAGATTGCCTCGGATTACAGTGTGAAATGCAGCTCTGGGGAAAACCGTGTGTTTCAAGATGCTTGTACCATTCAATTGTCAAATATTCACACGGTTATGATTCTCAAAGAAAGCACACAATGTAGGGAAATGGGTAACAAAATAAAAGCCCTGGGATGTATTGAAAGAAGGCAGGCAAAGGATTCCTCCCTGACATACCTAATCCCAGTGATGGGAAATTAAAAACCATGCCAGAATATCAATGACTCCCACGGGGGATGGCGGCTTCCTTTTTTTATTTTTATTTTTTTTAGTGAATCACAGGTTTCATCTTCTGTGACAATTGCAGACTTCTTCTCTGGACCTTCAAGTCTTCTTCTAACCATACTTTGTCTGATTTCATAAACAGGAACCCCCTCTTCTTCGACCAGACTCCACACCAGCTACATCAGGCTATTCACAACTCACAGATGCACAGCCATCTTTGCCTTGGTGAACGTGGCAAGCTCACAGGTGGTTATGACTGGACTGGTCCTGGAGCCATTGAGGGTGGTACTTACCGAGTTCCTGTTCTAACTGAAATTAGTTTTGTAAGATGGAACATGAAAAAAGAAGTTGAAGAGTAGGGTTCTGTAGTCAAATGAGTTTAAGAAAATATAACACACTCCACCTTTCTCTTGACCCTGCCAGAATGATACAGTCATGTTCAAGGATCTGAGACATCTCATGGTCAAGACAGCTGCTTGAGTCTACTTAACCAAATATTGTCCAAAACTAACTGACCCTACTGTCTTTAATCTGACCATATGATTGATCTAAATTGTATGGAAAGCTAGCGAACAGGTTGGAATTTCACCATCTCAAAAGCCTAGAAAACAAAGAACAAGAGAGCTACTCAAAGTGCTTTGTTAGTTGGCTGACTAATGCGATCCAGGAGGAACTGGGTAGTAGAGACCTTGACACCCAGTCTAGAGCCTCCTCAATTCACTTCAGTTCTATCCCATCCCATCCTACTCCCAAGTCCATTCCTCTCCGTTCCATCCCATTCCATCAAGATTTCCTGAGCACCTGTTATGGTCAGGTCTGTACTGGGTGCCAGGGATATACTGGTGAAGAAGACACACATGACTGAATAATCTGGAACGTAAGTGATGTTTCTTGTCATTTTCCACCCCTCTCTCCCTCCTTCCTCGGTCTCCCCTCTTTCCTCCTTCTCCTCCTCAGTGCAGCTCATCCTTCACTCTGAGCAAGACAAATGGCCCTCCAACTTCACTGAAATTGCATCACTCCCTGGGTGAGGACCATAATGGATTCCTTTTTGTCTCTTAGAACACGTTTCAGGTGTGAGATGGTGAGCTCTGCGAGAACAGGGCTGGTGCTCATCTCATTGACTCTGCTGAGCAGAAGCCTGGCTCATAGTAGGTGCTTGGCACCAGTCCTATGGCCAAATGTTTGTCCATCCTGCAAGACATCCATGGACCTTGAACTCTCAGATCCTCAGCTCAGCCTGAAACCTTCCTGCCAAGTCAGGCAGTAGCCCTGTTGGTCTCTCAACACAAGCCCTAGTCCTTTCCTTGTGACTTTCCTTGGATTGATTTTCTAGCAGGAAAGCCAGCATTTAATCCCTCTCCTGTTCATCTGATTGTTACACCAGCTTAGTTTCTCACCTCTTTTAGGAAGACTTCATTGAAATGTCACTCCAACTCTTCCTTTCCCCTTCCATCCCTCTTTACTTCCCTCTTCTACCTCCCTCTGTCCCTTCCTTTCTTCTTTCCCCATTCTATTCCTTTCTTCTATCCCCATTCTCCATCAAGCATCAATCACTTATTTCCACAATATGGCTAGAAACCTGAATCACTACTAACCTTTAACTTTGGGGATCTCATTGTCCACTGGGGAATACAGACAAGTCAATCAACATAATGTAATGAAATTTTTCCAGAAAAGATACCTGCACAAACTGCCAGAGGTCTACAAATGGAAAGCCAGCTCATGTAGGACCAGGAAGGTCCTCTAGAAGAAGGAGATATGCAAGCTGGTGCTTGAAGTTCAACATGGAGTAAGGCAGGAGGAAGCTTGCTGGAGTTGGTGGGGAGGGAGTACCAGACATAAGAGCTACAAACTGAGGAACACGTCTTCTCAATTCCTAGTTACGGGGATTTTCCTCATTTCTGTATGTTATTTGGAGTGAGACCTCAGATTGACATCTAGCTCTGCGACTTACACTTCTACAAGTTACTTAGCGCTTGACTTAATAGATCCCAGTATTCTCAGCACAGATTTGACACATACTAGGTGCTCAATGACTGTATGCTGAACAGATGAATGGATGTCTACCTAATACTGTTTATTGTTGAAACTATATGAAATGATGAAGTTGCTAGTCAACTGTGAGTCTCTCCCGCCACATCTTTTTTTTTATTTGAACGAAGACATGTGCAGCCAGGTCAGGGTGTTGGCTAAGAGGTGTGGTTCATGTCTTCCCTCCCCAGAAGTTTCCCTAACTTCCATTAGCTCCCTTTCCTGTTGGCTCCAACTTCACATCTGACCTTTTTATTTAAATCCAGAAAATAAGTTAAATGGAGGTTCTTTCCCACTTCCTCTACCTCCCAAATTTCCAAATTTTTTTGCACAAAATGTCCATTTGACAGCAGGATTGTTGGCAATGATCCTTTTGGAATTTGTCAGGTGATCAGACTTTACTAAATCTGGCTTTTCTTCCTTCATTCTCTTGACCTCTTGCCCTGCATTAAAATGAAATCTTTCTGTGTCACAGTCCCCTGTCCATGGCTGGCTACTGCTCCTCCGCTATCATCTGATCCTCTAATGAGTTGCTCCAGTGAGCTCTGCTGACCTCGCTGCCCCAGAGGTACAACCATATTTCAGGTTCCAATCACAGTGCCTGCTGCCTCAGGTTCAGTGCCACGTGTTACCTGGACCGTGGCAGTGGTTGTGTTAGAAGCCCTGAGTTCTTATTTCACCCCAAACCAGTTAAGTCAGAATCACAAGGGTGAGTCTGGGCATTGGTGTTGCTGAAAGCTGGGTCCTTGTCCCCAGTGCCAATCCAACAATGTGGACATGGTATTTGAGCAAAATGAAAAAGAAGGTTTATTGCTTTGCTAACAAAGGAGAAACACAGGGGACTCCTGTCCCAGAGGCTGTGATTCTGCCCATCAGCATGAACAGGGGGCTTTGAAAGAGGTGCCTCAAAGGCTACATTCCACATGTTCTCCGTACTTGTAATTCACTTGCTAGTTTGGGAGACAGTCATTTCTGAGATCTTCTGGTACCCTCCCCAAAGTCTACATTACTTCATTCCTATGGGGGTATGCACTCAGGGACAGATAACTCTGCCTAGGATGGGGAAGAAAGGGGATCCTGTTTCCTCTGAGACTGGGGGTTGGGAGAGAGATTAGGGAGGAGCAGGGAGAGAGGAAGAGAAAGAAACATGTTCATTTTAAAAATAAGTTGCAGTGGCAGAGCATCAAGGGCTAAATCCAAAGCATAAAATTGACCACTATTACAATGCTATATTAAAAAGTGTTCAAGTCCATTTTAATATTCAGGCAAAGCTTTAAATCACTGCCTTATACTAGGCTGCCTCTCAGAAAGCATATTTCAGAGAATTTTCAACACCATCAATGTAGATATCAATTTGAGGATGAAAACATACTTGAAGTGTGCCATTGGGTTATGGTCATAACTTTGTTCTTAGATAAGAACAAATAGGTTCTCTAGTGAATAAACCAGTTGATTAAAAATACTATTTGAGCCTTTTGCCCAGACAGAAGGAAATGAGAAATGCTAACCACTGTAATCCTCAGGGGACATTTGATAGAGTAACACAGGAGGGAAGTCTAGCATGAATAGCTTTCCTTTATAACAAGGGACAGTTTTTCATGTAGCACACATCCTGAGTTGTGCTTGTGGTGCCTCAAATCAGCATGGCTTCTTAACTCTGGCCCCCAAATCTACTGTTGCAGAGAATTACAGTCAGAATTCAATCCAGGAAGATATTATATGTATTTTATAAATCTCACACCAAAAAGTTTAACCAATTCATTTATCAAGATTGATGGAGCTTCTCACAGGAAGAAACAGGTATACTGTGCTCTCCTAGGAGACATGGAATACCCAGAGACATGAACATCTTGATATTGTTCTAGAATCATTTCCTTAAGCTACAAGTGCCTGAGGGTTCCACCAATTCTTTATTGGGCTGAGATTTGAAATGCCATCAGGATATATAATAGAGATGCTAACTATTGCTTGTAGTTGGATGCTATTTGTCTACATAAATCACATAGGAAACTGTTTCAGTGCTTTCCATATTATGGATTCGGTCATTTCCTGTCATTATGGTATTAGTTCTAGGAATTCCCCCCCCACCCATTTTGTAAAGATGGATATTTATAATAGTAAGCCCACTGAGTAAGTGAACAGGTTTTCTAACCCTCAGTGGGAAAACCAGGTCAGCATGTCCTTTACAGGATATATGGGAAACATCTTTGGATTCTTTTGGGGAAGTCACTTAAGTGAAACTCCAACCTTAAACCATTTTGGGTAGAAAATTCAGTATGCCTAAGTTCATTAGAGTACATTACAGTAGAATTAACAGTCTAGACATTCAAATTGAACCTGGAAAAAGATTTTAAAAATTATATTTCTCATTGAAGTTATAGAAGATACTGTTCAACAACATTATGGAGTACTTAAGAGTGTGCGTAATGAAGCTTGGCTCCTGAAGTTTAAATCACAGCTCTGCAGCTTGCTTGCTGTGTGACCTTGGCTAAATCACTTAATTTCTCTGAGCTCCATATTTTTCTTCATTGAAATGGAGAGGACGATAATGTTGGCATCAGAAGATTGCTATGAGGACTAAATCTGTTAAGTGTTTGTAAAACACATGGAACAATGCCTGACCCATAATACATGCTATCTATGTGTTTGCTAAATAGAAACAGATGACACCCCCCATAGTTCTCTAATTTCAGTGTGCATATGAATCACACAGGAATTTTGTAGAGATGCAGGTCCTGTGTTAGCAGGCTTGGGGTGGGACCTGAGCTCCTGAACTGCTAACAAGCTCCTAGGTAATGCTGATGTGCTGACTGTGGGGAGGGAGGGGATCTGCATCCTCTAGGAGGATGGGGGTGGGAAGAATTGGCATGTCACTCATCTGCTCCACTTAACTGGCCCTGCTTCCCAGCAGGTGTGGGCCTTTGAAAGTAAACGCTTGGGACTCAAATTCTTACAGTTGCTTGGAGAAAATTTGGGCCTGATGCTCACTTTATTCTCTCCTTAAGCACATTGGCTCTCGCTGGTCACTATGGGCCCAACCACTCATCACCTACAGCATTCAGGGCAGCAGGGAGTGAGGAGTGGGGTCCTGGGTCCCATTAAGGAGCATCTTAGAGATCAGCTCACCTTCCACTTGGCCATCTTAGAGATCAGTCCTCCTGCTAACCCTTCAGGAAATTCCTGTACAAAAGTGACTTGTTCCATCCTGACTTGAACCCTGTCATCCAAAGCTTTATTATGTTTTTAAAAAAATTCCCCTGCTTTGGTAATTTCCAGGCCCAAGGAAGGGGCAAGAGAGAGGGGAAGATGAGACCACGCCTTTCAACACCAAGATAAATGGTTTCCCCTACTTTCAAACTATTGAACATTCTGCTTATTTATTTTTGAACACTTGATCTACAATTAGATTAAATTTTCTGTCCACCAAGTAAGTTGATGAAAGCTTCTTAATTGTCTCCTAGTACACTGCATGCATTTAAAGCATCTGAAGATGGTTTCAGGAAATCTAGAGCCCAAAGAATACCAAAGTCCCAATCTGTGAAGATAAAAAGCAGAAGGGCTGAGTCCAGGCTGGTCGAGGGAGAGTTCATATTCATTGCTTGGAATCACATCAGCCAGCTCAGCATCCAGGGATTTGCCTATTTATTCTTGGCCCCCTGGTGACATCAGTTAGGTGGGTAAGGACCAGATTATAGCCTGATGATCTGACCAACTGGCTGTCCAGACTTAAGGACAGTGTTGTGAACCTTCTGGAAAATTAGCATATTTCTCCCAGGAAGCATGCTGAAAAAAAGGGAAGAGGGAGGAGTTGCTTAAAGCAATCACAGAGAGCCTTGAAAAATGACTCATTTGCAAAATACCAAAATTTTAAAGAAAACAAATATTTCAACATGATTTAGTGTCTACCTGCTATTAATCACTGCTGAGCAGCATCCTGATATTTTCCCAGGCTCTTGTACATGATTTTCTTTTCATTTCTCTTTTATCATATATTATATTCTTGTTTTTTAAATGGACATGTAATTACTACACAGTGAAACGCACAGTTCTTAAGAGTCCAATTTAATGAGTTTTCACAGATGCTCATGACCCTGTGATGCACTTCCTGTTGAAACATGGAACGTTTCTATCATCCCCCCACCACCAAGAAAAATGTTCCTCCTGCTTCTTCCAGTTCATGCAGACCCTGTTCCTCCAGGCCCTTGAGGAAATGTTGTTCTGATTTCTTTCAACAGGAATTAATTTAGCCCAGTTCTAGAACTCCATATGCATTGAGTTGTACAGGATACATTCACCGTATCTGGCTTTTTTCAGCCTGATATCACTGAGGTTGGTTCCTGTGGCTGCTTGCATCAGTAATTCATTCTTCTTTATTGGTGAGTAACATTCTGGTGTATGATTTTAACTTAATTATTTATCTCTTCACTTGCTGAAGGACATTTGGGCTATTTCCAATTTGCGTCTATTAGGAATAGTCTTGTCCAAGTCTTATTGTTTGCATGTGTTTTCAATCCCCTTGGGTAAATACACAGCAGCGAAATTACTGGGTCACAGGGTAGGTGAATGTTTAACTTTATGGGAAACTGTCAGGTGGATTTCTAAAGGGGTTGTTCCATTTTGCACCCCTGACATTACTGTGCCAGGGTCCCACTGTTCCACATCCCAACCAACATCCAATGTTGTCAGTCTTTCAATGTCAACCACTACAGAGTGTGCATCTCTCTCTCTCTTTAAAAAAATTCATTTCCCTGATGACTAATGTTGCTGAGCTCCTTCTCAGTGGGCTTATTGGCCATTCATATATTTCTTTTGTGAACTGACCGGTGGTCTTTTTTATTAACTCATTTTAAAATAGATTTTTTAAATGATTAAGGAGTGAGGAGTTCTTCACATATTTTAGATCCAAGGGCTTGTCAGATATGGTTTGTAATATTTTTACCTAGTCAGTGTCTTACCCATTCCTTTTGTCCATGATATCTTTTTATTAAAAACTTTTAAATTTTGATAAAGACTAATTTCTCAAAATTTCTTCTTAGGATAAACATTTTCTCATTCCTGTTGAAGAAATTTGTGTCCACCTTAAGGTTGTAAAGATGTCCTCCTGTGGTATTCTCTGGAAGTTTTAACTTTTTAAGCTTTTATATTTGTAGAAATTGCAATCCATTTATGTATGATTTATCAAAATGTATAAATGCATTCTACTGTCATGTACAACTAATTAGAGCAAATAAAAAAATTTTTAAAAAATCCATGTTGAGTTAATTTTTGTGTCTGATGTCAGGCAGGAGCTGAAGTTTGTTTTGTTCCTCTTGTAGAAAGCTATTTTTTTTTTCCCTGCATCATTTACTTTAAAAACTATCCTTTCCCCCACTGAATTGCTAGGTTCTTTACTGCAAATCAATTGGCTATGTAAGTGTGGATCTTTCTGGACTCTCTTCTCTTCCACTGATCCATGTACTTTCATTATCAATTTCAGTATCTTACTAGTAGCTTTATAGAAAGTTTCGAAACCTGGCAGTGAAAGTCCCTCCCACCTGATTCTTTTTCCAATTTGGCTTTCTTTTCTAGGTCCTTGGCATTTCCATTTCATTTTAGAGTCATCTTGCCAGATGATAAACCCTGGGAAGGCGGCACATTTGATCCATTGATCTGAACTTTAAATCTACAACTGAATGCTAAGATTTTGTAAGATTGAAATTTCACTGAAATGCAGAGAAATGCACAGATTTTTCTCACTGTGCTCAAGACATTTTAGCTTAGTTACTGATGCAGTTGGATTTCTGTTTACCATTTTGTTCTGTTGTTCTTCTTTTCCTGCCTCCTTCTGGATGAATGGAACATTTTCTAGCTACTTATTTTATCTCCTCTATGGCCTCAGTCGCTGTACCTCTTTGTCCTATATTTTTAGTGGCTATTTTGTCTTACAATATCCATCCTTAACTTATAACAATGTCCCTTTCTGTAATACCCTACCACCTTATATTTAATATAAGAACCATACAGCACTTTTGTGCTATTTCTTCAATTTCCTTTGTGCCAGTATCCTCTTACATTTTACTCTTATACATATGATGCACACAAAATACATAGTTAACATTTTGCATTAAATAGCTAAATCATCTTTTTTTATTTTTTGCAGTTTTGGGGATTGAATTCAGGGTCTCCTGCATGCTAGGCAAGTGCTCTACCACTGGTGATTTTCCAAAACTTAAGAACTGAGAGAAAAATTCTTCTGTTTACCCATATATTATCTGTTTGTGGTACTCTTCTTTCTTCTGCATAAATCTAAATTTCCATTTGATATTATTTTTCTACTCCCTGAAGAACCTCCATTAACATTTCTAACATCTTTTAGCTCTGGATTATTTTTCAGAATTTTATAGCTCTGAATTTTTAGCTTTGTCTATCTTAGAATTTTTCTTATTTTACTGTCATTTTTGAAGGGTATTTTCTCTGAATATAGAATTGTAGAATAACAATATTGTTATTTTAAAACTTTAAAATTGTTATTCTGTTGTTGTCTGGGTTGCATTACTTCTGGTGACGAGTCAGTGGGAATTATTTTTCTTCCTCCCTTTTGCTCTGTGTCTCTTTGGCTGATTTCAAAATGTTTATATTTAGTTTCTCACAATTTGATTATAAGTCACAGTGTGGTTTTCTTTATCATTCTTGGGGCTTATAGATCTTCTTTAATCTGAGGCTCATTATTTGTCATCAGATTTGGAAATTTTCATCTTCGATGTGTCGAACTATTTCCTCTATTCCAGTCTTTCTCTTCTCCTGGGACTCTAACTTTATGTATATTAGTTGACTTGATGTGGTCTCATGGTCGAGACTCTGTTCATTTTATTTAGTCCCCCTCCACCCCCTTTTTGGGATTCAGTTTAGATACTTTTTTATTGTTTGAGCTAAAGATTTACCGACGCTCTGCAGAACTTAATTCACCACTTAATCCATTCAGTGGATTTTCAAAATTTCAAGTGTGTTTTTCAACATTAGAATTTTCATTTTTTTAATTAATAAAATTTATTTTTAGAGCATTTTTCAGTTAAAAGTTGTACAGAAAGTACAGAGTTCCCACAGGTTTTCATCATTGTGACCAAAATACCTGAAAAGAAAATCTTAGAGGAGAAAAGTTTATTTTGGTTCATGGTTTCAGAATAAGTCTGTGGTGGAACAATTCCATTGCTCTGGGCCAAAGGTGAGACAGAGCATCATGGCGGAAGGGCATGGTAGAGGAGTGCTGCTTTGCTCATGGAGGCCAAGAAGCAGAGAGAGTGAGGGAAGGGACACACAGAGAAGGTGAACCTTCCAGGGCATGCCCCCAGTGACCCACCTCTTCTAGCCACACCCCATCTTCCTAGGGCTATCACCCAGTTAGCCCATTGAAACTAAGGTGGACTGATTAGGGTACAGCTCTCATAATCTGATCATTTCATTTCCTGCATGAACACAGGAGCTTTTGGAGGACACCTCAAATCCAAACAATAACAACTGCCTTTTCCTTTCCCTATATAATTTTCCATGTTATTAACATCTTGCATTGGTATGGTACATTTGTTAAAATTGATAAATCAATATTAACACATTATTATTAACTCAGTGCACAGTTTACATTACATTTTATTGTGTTGTATAGTTCTATCAGTTTTGACAAATGCCTAACATTATGTATCAATAATTACACCATCATACACGATGGTTACACCACCCTGGACTTTCCTGGCCTCCACATAGTCATCTGTCCTTTCTTTTCTTCCCCAAGTGGTAATCACTGATAATTTTTTATTCCTTTTTGAAAATCATATAGTTGGAATCATACAATACATAGTCTTTCTGACCTGCCTTCTTTCACTCAGAAATACATATTTAAGGTTCCTCTTTGTCTTATTGTAGCTTCATATCTGATTTCTTCTTATTACTGTTACATTCCATTGTGTGGATGTACCACAGTTTATGTTTTTACCTATTGAAGGACATCTTGGTTAGTTCCAATTTTTGGCAGTTATCAATGACGTCAGCAGTTACAAATAAAGGATTCACTGCTTGGTGAGAGCAAAACCAGATTTTAAAACAAAAACAAACAAAACTAAAAAACAAAACATAACAAAAGAAAATGGACAAAGACTTATTACCCACAGTGAGTAAGAGGAGCAACAAAGCATGGGGATTTTATTAATCTTAGGGGCAGGTGTGTTCTTCAGCATATTCAGTTTAAGACGTGTATTTCTGGGCATTCTTAAGTCAGGGTTATAGTTCAAAAAGAAGAGATGGCAGACATATCCTGGGCATGCCCAGCTCAAGGGCACAGAGTCCATGCTAAAAAGTGAAAATAAGACAGAAGCACTTAAAGACTCTCAAATGCTTGTTTCTGGGCATGCTCAGTTCAAGGTCACAATGATGCCAGACACAAAGACTTCTGGGCATGCTCAGTTCAATATTATAATGAACCAAGTTTCCCCTAGGAATCTAAAAGGAAAACAGAACAGATCAGTGACCTTTGTAAGTTTCTCCAAAAAGTTTTAGCTAAAGAAAAGACACTTTGAAAGTGTGTTAAGGTAGGAATTTTCCCCTAAAGGAGCCGGTCCTGGCAGGTAACACTACTCTAAACATTTGTGTGCATAGACGTAGGTTTACAAATCATTTGAATAAATACCTAGGAGCAGAGTGGTTGGATCAGACAAAAAACCCATGTTTAGCTTTGTAAGAAGCCCTGTTTTCTAAGTGATATGGGAATTTGTGAGTATTGAGAAGTGCCCATGAATTGTGGGAATGCACCCATGAATCATTGCAATACAAAACTACCAACTTGTGAACAACTCAGCCTGCTCCTTGCCTGAAAAAAGTAACATGGTACGAGGGCAGTATAGAAGCTGAATGCAAAATTGCATAATTTTGCCCTGACTCCAGCTCTGGCCCAGCCCCTAGTTACTGGCCTTCTGTAAATATTAACACCTTGGACCAGGGGGTTACTCCATCTCCCTGTCAAATGGCCCACATTCTCCCTGAATGAGTGTTCCCTGCTTTACCCTTAGTAGATGTCCCTCTCTTGAGCTAGTCTGCATTCTTTCTTTTTTTTTTTCCAGGTTAGAGAATCAATGGCATATTTTATTTTTCTTTATATACTTTTACTAAAATTAGTTTTAAAAAATTTCTACAGGGCTGGGGAAATTATACAGCTCAGTTGGTAGAGTGCTTGCCTTGCAAGTACAAGGCCCTGGGTTCAATCCCCAGCACCAGAAAAAAAAATTAACACATAACTTTTTTTTTCTTTTTTTTCCCTTTTTTTTAAAATTTAATTTTGATTCATTGAACTCAAATGGAGTACAGCTATTGTTTCTCTGGTTGTACACAAAGTAGAGTCACACCATCTGTGCATTCATACATGTACACAAGGCAATGGTGTCTGTCACACATTCTGTTATTATTACCCCCCTACCCCGACCCCACCCCTCCTGTCCCTCTATGCTATCTATCCTTCCTCCATTCTTGTCCCCCCTCCACCCCACATTATGCATCATCATTCACTCTCTTTCTTGAATGTATACCTGCTTCCCTAAATAAATCTCTGTTTCTCTGACTGGTGCGTGCTGAAATTCTTTTCCATCATGGACATCTAGGTCCCCACTTGTCCTGAGTCAAGGTTCCTCTCTCTGGGACCTCCTTAACAGCTATACCATTTGTGCACTCCCACCAGCAATGACTGAGAGTTCCTGATGTTCCACATCCTCCTCAGCTTTTGGTGTGGTCAGTGTTTTGATTTTAGCAATGCTAATAGGTGTTCAGTCTGGGTCTCTTTTATAGCTTTATTCTTGTTTTCTCTAAGTTCTTGAATTTAAGAACTGTTTTAAACCAATCCTGCCCTCTGTCTTTTCTATCTATTGACCATTTTTTCTCCTCGTGTGCACCGTGTTTTCTGATGCTTCACATGTAAGATTTCTGTTCTTCGCATATGCTGGATGTTATGGATGCTGAATTCTTGGATGTCTAGGTTTGGAAATTTTCATTCCACAATGTCCTCTTTTGTTCCTGCAGAAAGTTAACTTGTAGATCCCTTAATTCACTCAAGAATACTTTGTAAGACTTTAGGTGGGTCTGGGGCCAGCCCTCTTCTCTGGAATGGCCCTTTCACTCTACAGAATGCAGTGTCTCCTTCTCACTGGAGGGGCCTCAGAGGCCCTCAGCCTTGCATGAGCTTGGGAAGTTCAGGTCATCCTTCCCCAGCTGTTCTTTTGTTCCTACTGGTCATTCCTTGGCCTCCTGGAGTCTGGCTCTGTGTCCATCCAGAGCTTGGTGTTCAGTCCAAGACTCAAGAGGATTCCTATGCAAACTTCTGGAATTTCTCTTCTTAAGGACCTACTTCCAACACCCTGTCCTTGAAGTTCTAGCACCTTGATTACCTTCAACTCTGGTTCTTGTCACCCCTTCCAATGCATTATCCACCAGTCTGCCTCATCTTAGAGCAGAACTGCCTTGCCTGATGCTACCTTCCAAAGCAGTTATATCTTGTCCAGTTTTGCACTTACTTATTAGGGGAGGAAAGTCTGGCACTATTGACCCCTTCATTCCCAGAAAGCAGACGTCCTGCTCATTCTTCATGTGTAGGGTGAACATTTTCCTCATGACTTCTGCATTTCACACCATCAATATTATTTGGTATCTGAGACTCTTTTGCCTCTTTATTAAAGACAAACCTAATAATATTTTGGTACTTAATTCTGCTTCAGTCTAAAAATATTAACTAGCATTTTAAATTAGCATCAACTAGCCCAGACCCAGAGCTCTCGCTGGGATTTGTATCCCTTACCCTCATAGTAATAGTAAGAATTACCCCTGTTATGCTATTCCAGATGAAGAAGAGGATCAGACTGGAGAAATGATTTGCCTAAACCTCTGAGCTGTCAGTCATGATTTTCTGACTCTAAAGCTCTGCACCCTTAGATTTTTTACCATCTCCTGCTGTACTTGGAACTGTTCAATCCTACTTCTCAGAGCTTGAAGAGAGAGAAACTTGAGTGTACACCACCCTCACCTGGCCCCGCCCTACCTGCCTGTGCCTAACCAGAGCAGCTGTGCTTTTGGATGTTTAATTTATTAGACTTCCATGCAAAACATCTTTAAAGGATTTCTGCAACAAACAAGCAGGTCTGTGGGAAACCCTTATGCCTCAGGAGGCATTAATTTGCCCTTTTAAAATGCTAGTTTCCTCCACGATGAAAATCATGACCTGCTAAGGAAGGGAGGGAGAGATGGATCTGTAGTTTTCTGCCTCCACCGAGTGATGGTGCAGAGTGTGTGAACCCTGACTCCACCACCAGGCCACAAGATTGTCCTTCATTTGCCCACATTAAGGGCTTCAGCTACAACGTCTTCACAGTTAGGAGGAAAAAGAAAAACCCTCCACCAAACATTTTGTTTGTTTGCAGTAAGAAGCCTGGGTCAGTGTGGCTGGCAGCTTCTCAGATGCCCCCTGGTGACCTTGGCCTTCTGTGTTTGTACCCTTGTGGGGGTCCCTCTTCAGGAGCGTGGACTGGGCCTGGCCACTTGCTTCTAATGAGCAGAAGATGGCAAAGGTGGTAGGAAGTTGTTTCCAAGATTAGGCTACAAAAAGCCTGTGGCTTCTATGGTGAGTGCCCTCTGTGCTCTGCCACCCGCTTGCTCTGAGGGACACCAGCTGCCATATTATGAACTCTCCCATGATGGGGCCCAGATGGTAGGAAAAGGACATCTCTTGCCAAAACCCAGAAAGGCCTGGAGGCTTGCCAATAGCCATAGTAGTGAACTTGGAAGCACATTTTCCCCCAGTTGAGCCTTGCAATGACTGCAGCTCTTGTCAGTACCCTGACTGCAGCCCTGTGGGACACCCCAAGCCAGAGACACCCAACTTGAGTGCCTGACCTTCAGAAACCGTGAACAAGAAATGTCATGGAGCAGGTGAATCTCGGAGTGATTTGTTATTAATGATAGATAGTACATCCAAATAGTATCTGGTGGGAAGCTGATTCTTTGTTAATTATAATTTTCTTGGTCCCTTTTCCTGCTCTGTTGCACCCTGGGCAATGGTGGCCTTTGCCACAGCCTGATTCAGCTCTGCATTGATGGTGCTGGGGCTGGGTTTGGACCTAATCAGAGGAAGGATTCTCCATTGCAAGCTCTGTAGGTTGTCCTTTCCTTCCTGATAAATCTTTCATTTGGATGTGGTGGGAAGTAAAACAACCATCCCAGTTGCTATCAGGGCCGAGAGTTCTCATGCACGGAATTCGACCCTGCACAGCTGGAGTTACGGAAATCACAACTCACATTGTAGTGCGCCTTTTGCGAAAGCTTTAGATACTTCAAACAGACGCTATGGGCTCACCACTTGAAGGGGATCCTACATTGCTTCCTGTGCATGCACATTAAGAGTGTGTGTTCTTTGTGGTTTTTTTTTTTTTTTTCCCTTTCTTTCTTTCTTATTCTTATTTCTCTCTTACATTCTCTGGCTGGCTATAAAGTTAAGTCCCTCCCATGGGATCACTTTGAACTTTTATCTCTTCTATAGGTTCTTAGCTTTCAGGTCCTCCCTCCCTTTTTCCCAA
This sequence comes from Glaucomys volans, assembly GCA_020662805.1. Classification (NCBI taxonomy): domain Eukaryota; kingdom Metazoa; phylum Chordata; class Mammalia; order Rodentia; family Sciuridae; genus Glaucomys; species Glaucomys volans. The sequence goes on along the minus strand of JAJEJO010000354.1, from coordinate 1,649,518 downwards.
TTAGGAATCAACAGATCGAAAACTGAGAAGCCTGAAGTCTCCAGGGTATTGTGCTTTGATAAAATGTCCATCCCTGGTGATGCAGAGACTTGTGGGATTTCTGGGGTCTGTGGGCTGGAATGAATTTCATTTGATCTCCCTGAGCATTGAAGAAAGGCAAAATCTTAGATCTAAAGAGAGATTACTGAGGACTGGTCCTCTAATTTTATTGATTTTTTAACCTTGAAATTCCTGAAAAGACTTTTTCGCCCCTTGAGGAATCTCAAAATGGGGAGGGGGTGGAATCCTTATAGCAACCCTTGCTGTCCTCTGGCATCTGTTGCAGAGGAGATGAGGAAGAATTTTACACTTTAAAAAGATGTTCTTTATATGATGAGGATGAAGTTCAAGAATGTACTGAATTTAGAGGAGATTGCTTGAGGGATATGATCCATCCATCGATCCATCCTCTCGGTCAGCACTCAGAAACCTGCAGAGGCCAGCAGACTTGCAGATGTGTGCAGAAGCTTGGAAAAAGGCAGGAGAGAAAGAGGGTCCACTTTTACACACATACATTTCGTATATGTGCAGATGATATATGTATATATATATATGTATATATATTTTTTTGTACCAGGAATTGAACCCAGAAGCAATTAACCACTGAACCACATCCCCACTCCTTTTTAGAAAATATTTTTATTTAGAGACATGATTTCACTGAGTTGCTCTGGGCCTTGCTTAGTTGCTGAGGCTGGCTTTGAACTCGCGATCCCCCTGTCTCAGCCTCCTGAGCGGCTGAGATTACAGGCGTGCGCCACCATGCCCAACTGATAGGTTTTTATCATAGTGTATATTGGCAAACACTGAGCAACTTAACAATTGGTATTGCAAACCACGTTGAACCTAATGGCTTCTTTCTGGCACCTCAAACCAACTGCCATTAGATTTCCTGAAAGAGGAACATCTCGGAGGGAGTGACATCTGTGATTCCTTCTCTCTCTAATTTGAACCCTGTGACTGGATCTTTGGTTGGATGTCACCTGACTACGCCATCTCCTGGGAGCAGGGTAGATGCTTGTTCATCAGTGTGTTCCTCGTGCTTAGAACAATGCTGGTTCACCACAGGAACTCAGCAAGTTTTTTCTTTAAACACAAGAGCCCATTCTGCTTTATGAACAGCTCAGCCAGGCTCTGCTGCTCCACCTTGGAGCTGCTATGACAGCAGAAGTCGGAAATTAAAAACACAACTGGTGTAGAAGGAAGCAAGTGGGGAGTAAAATAGAATAAAAGATGGTGGAGGGCCTGCTGTATTTACCCTAGACTTTTATGGACGACTATCCCTATCTTCTCATTTCCAACCCTGGTCCAGAGGGTAACAGGTTCAAGGGAGAGAGATTGAGTATCTACAGACCCATTTGGGCTCCTTCTCCCAACTGTATTATGTCCAATGTCAAGTCCACAGAGTGGGGAGGAAGGATAGGGTGCAATGGAAGACACCTATCTCCATTCCAAAGTAGTGTCCCTTGGGAATTCCTGCCCTGAGGCAGGGACTCTATCCAGGCTCCAGGGGAACAGGCCAAGGGCTCAATTCTTAAGTTATTTCATCATTTTTCAGTTCCAGCCTAGAGACATCAGGGCTCTCCGACTAGGGAAGCCCCTAATCTTGGAGTCTCTGAGCACAGTTCCTTGAATTTCTGACAATAAAAAAAGTCAGGGATGCTGGTGTTCTTAATTTTTTTAACACAAAATTTTAAACATTTGTTCTTTTTAGAGGTGCATAACAGTAGAGTGTATTTTGACATATTATTAATGCATGGAGTATAACTTATTCTAATTAGGATCCCACTCTTGTGGTTGAACATGATGTGGAGTTTCACTGGTCGCATATTCATACGTGAACATAGGAAAGTAGTGTCCCATTCATTCTACAGTCTTCCTATTTCCATCCCCCGCCTGTCCCTTCTTTCCCCTTTGTCTAATCTACTGAACTCAATTCTTCCCTCATGGCTCCCCTGCCACCCTTATTGTGTGTTAGGATTCATATATCAGAGAGAACATTTGGCCTTTGTTTTTTGGGATTGGCTTCTTTCACTTAGCATGGCATTCTTAATCTTAGCACAGGAGAGGAGGGTCCGAGGCCCACACAGACTGCACTTGATCAAGGTCACCCTGTAAGGGGCTTTTGGCAGCAACACACCATGAGTCATCACCTGATTCCACCATCAGTCCTCATCCATGACCAGCATCTCGCCTTCCCGGGAGCTGTTGACTCCACCTGGGCTCCTGTGTGCTGCCTGGCCTTTATTACCAATGGGAGGGACTCCTTCAGGGTACCTTGAGAGGGGGCTGTGGGAGCACAGGGGCTGGGGTTTCACCCCCTGCTACTGTTTGCCATCCCATCTCTTCCTCTTTGGAGTCTGTATCACTGGGGAGTGCCCAGAGATGGCCAGGAGCTGGGAGTCTACACCCCAGCCTGGCTCTGCCCTTTTCAACTTCCATTGTTTGCTCTTATTAATTTGATTCCTCTTTCCCATCCTCAGGACCTGGCTGAGGCCTCCAAGGTATGCCCAAACCAGCTCCACTTTCTGGATCCAACTTTCAGTTCTTGTTTTGAGGCTGAGAGAGATCCCTCTGGGAAAGGGCCCAGGGTGAGAGCAGTAGGGGACTGGGAGTTAGTATGGGGGACAGTGGTGATGCCACTTTGGGCCCACTCAAAGAGAGAGTCCTGGAGCTTCATTTTCCCAAGCAGGGTAGTGCTGTCAGCAGCCTCTAGACAGAGAAGGTGGTGGACCTTGGGGTCCTGGCTGGCTGGGGCCTGCCTGAGCTGCTTTGATTTTGCTTTCTTAAACAAGGTCTCAGTGCTTGGAAGATGGGAGGGGACCGATTCTCCATCATCACTGTCTGTGGCACTCTCACCCTGCAAGGGAGACCTGGAAGTGTGGACTGGCCAGTCACTTTCCTCTTTGCCAGGGGATGGTAACCAGCATAGGCCAAGACAAAATGGCTGGATTTGCTGAAATTCTCAATTATTCTCTGACTGTTCTCTGGTGGTTGTGTGTCTGGTTCAAGTGTCAGAGATGCATCTGTCCCCACTCCCCTCACCCCACCCCTGGCACATGGTGCTTCCCACAATTCTCACCGTCCTCAACCGATATTTGTTAAGTGTTGAATAAACACAGCATTGCAGAGCATGCTGAGTAAATAAGGGTGAACCAGGTGACAATTTTTGGAGAATTTACTGTAAATCTTGCTGAGGCTCCTGTTCAGTACCTATCATAGTCCATTCTTAAGACAGACTTTTGGGAGAATGGACTTTCTCATTGTAAAATGAGGAATAATGGTGCCTCTCCTGGAAAAAAAAATCATGTTGCTTCAGTTATTGGAGTAGGTTTGCTCTCTGGGCAGGTTCCCTGGGAATCTGAAAAGGCGCGCTTATCTGGATCTTGCGATTGCTTGAGACTTGGTGGGGTGCTTGCTTTGTCATGGCTAGTCCTGCATTTCCTTTGGAAGTGCCTTTTGTCACCACCTCCTGAAGTTTTGTGAGTGTGTATCTGGGAGTGAGAATTAAGAGTGATGGGAAGGGATCATGTGTGTAATGAAGGAAGCAGAAGAATTCTCTGGAAAAGAAGGGGGAGAGTGGGAGAGGGGTGCCCTCCAGTGCTTTCAGAACTCCTCTGGAGGTGGTCTGTGGGATCTCATTAGACTTTGAAGACCAGGTGGGCACCTGGCTGGAATCTCTGGGGGATACTAGTAGTCTGGAACTCTCTGAAGATGGGGGCAGGGCAGAATCTTGAGAATGTCCTCTGTAGTCAGGTTTACATCTCAGCCTTGGCACTATCTTCTGCTGCTTGCTTCATCTGAGCCTCAATTTCTATACCTGTAAAATGGGCCAAATAGCAGGGCCCCTGTTGAGGTTCTCTTGGAAATTCAGTGAGTTGTGAATAGGGAGTATGTGATAAAATAGCCAGCCCTCTAAACGTCATTACTGTCACTGCTGGGGGCTCCCCAAGGATTCTGGTCTCTCTTCCATCATGTCATAGCTAGGATGCTCAGCACAGGAGAAAGAGGAAGGGGGATGAGGTCTCACTATCTCCACATTTCCCATGAGGCCTTCCTGGAAAGCCTTGTGTTCTCTTTTCTTTTTGGAACAGGGGATTGAACCCAGGGGTGCTTAGCCACTGAGCCACATCCCCAGCCCTTTTAAATATTTTATTTAGAAACAGGGTCATACTGAGTTGCTTAGGGCCTTTTGAGGTTGTTGAGGCTGGTTTTGAATTTGCAATCCTCTTGCCCCAGCCTCCTGAGCCTCTGGGATGACAGGCGTGAGCCACTGCACCCAGTCCTATTGTTCTTTTAACCCAAATGTGATGGTCCTCCTTTGGTCATTGCTGCATGTACCCAGGACCTCCTGTCTGTAGACAAATCTCACAGAACTTGGCCTTAATAATGCCACAAATATAATTTCTGAAGCTTTGAAAAATAATGCAGGTATTTTGAACCGAAACCTTGGAAGATCAAGGGAACACCCCATTCTTTGTGTTAGGCAGCAAAAATCTAAAAATCCATCTGTCTAATCACCTCACCCCTATTTCCCTCTCTCTCCATAAAGTGTCTTTTTTCTTCTTTCCATCTCAGGGCATTTCCTTCCATTTTACCTCTCTTTCCTGGACTTCTCTGATATTTTTAAACTTTTATTTTTCAGTAGGAGTCATCGGACTTTTTCTGTAAAGGATCAGCTAGCAAATATTTTAGGTTTTGTGGGCTGTATGTCCTCTGTCACAACCACTCCACTTTGCCCTTGTAACAAGAAAGCATCCATGGTCATTAGGACGGGTACAGCTGTGTTTCAGTAAAAATTTATTTACAAAACCAGGAAGTGGACAGAATTTGGCCTCCAGGCTGTTATTCGCTGACTCCTGACTTCCAGCGATTTAGGAATCTTTTATCTTTACCAACTGATATTTCTTTCCAGTGCCCCACTCAGCAAAACAGGCTTCTGTTGTGGATATACTTGTTTTGGGAGAACAGGAAGATAAATGGGGTGATGTAAATAACTATTAATATTTTCTCTCTCTCATGTTGATTACAGAGGCCAGTTGATTCTTTTGTTGTTCCTGAGACACACGTTTCAGGCACTACAGAGCCCTGGAGCCAGTGTGGTTGGTCTTCTCAGGTGAGGTGTGTGTGGGTATGTGTGTGTGTGTGTGTGTGTGTATGTGTAAGCAGAGAGTTTTCTTGGCCAACAATGGTAAAAACAATGGTAAAATTCCATTGTTTTTTCCAACTTTCACTTTGTCATTGGATTCTGGAAAGATCCTCATTTCAGCGAAGAGTACTGGACCAGAGCCAGGGAATCTGATTACTATTTTGGTTGTATTCCTACTTTTGTATTTGACCTTGGCAAACACAAGGTCTGTCCATTCTCTGATTTCGGTCTCTCACATATTAAGCTAGAATCTTTGGTCACTGGATTTTCAGCAATTGTTTCTTTACCTTGGTACTGGGGATTGAACCTAGAGGTGCTTTACCACTGAGCCACATTCCCAGTCCTATTTATTTTATATTTTGAGACAAGATCTCACCAAGTTGCTTAGGGCCTCGCTAAGTTGCTGGGGCTGGCTTTGAACTCGCAATTCTCCTGTCCCAGCCTCGTGAGTCACTTGGATTTCATGTGTGTACCACCACGCCCAGTGCTTCCTAGTCTTTCTGGTCTCCACTCCTACCTCCCAGACACCTTCTTATCCTATAGGACCCTACTCCAAATATCCACTTCTAGGGTTCATATAACTAATTGGCTTCCTAGAGAAAATTCGGGAAAGACCATTGATTCCAGAAGAATCTCAAGTTGCAGCTTTTAGTTATCCTGTTTTAATGAAACTTTATTCCTACAACTAAGAATTGAGAGGATTTAAGTTTGTATTAGCAGCAGTCAATGTGGTTCTGGCTCGGTCCCCTTGTGGAAGGGCATTTAGCTCTTCCTCAGTGTCTGGAACATGCCTTGTGCCTGGTGAATAATGGAGCTCGCCCTTTGTGCAGGTGGCCATATAATACTGAGCAAATTTTCTTTAGGTTTTCTTTTTCCTTTGTTAGATCAAAAAAACAAAAAAAGTCTTTACAAGGTAAAGGTATCTGGGAAAAGAACAAAACATAGAATCATATCTATGGAAGGGAGTTTGGGGACTGAATGACTTGCATCTGGAACAGGTTTCCTATGAGAAATCAGTGGGAAATGTTGGCCAGTCATGAATATCCCAAATCCTGACCACATAAGAACTCTTTTTGTAGGATTCTGCAGTAACAAGCTCTATTTTTTCAGTTTGGATGGGTAATGGGTTTTATAGTCCCAGTTACATCGAAACCTCTACAATTTTTCTACTATCCACCTGGGTCCTTCCTGGCCCGGGAAGGAGAGGGACAGATGTTCCATGAACTGGGGTGGAGCCCTTGATGAGCAGGCCAGACCCGACAATCAAGCCTTGGATTCAAAGACACACACAAAAAAATGATTTAGAAAGGAAAGCAAGAGAAATTGCAATTAGCTGCAGGTTGCTAAATCTTGATTAGCCCCCTGCCGTGCGGTTGTTCTGGAGCCAATTGAGATTACCCAAAGATAACGTTTAAAAGCCATTTTAACTAAATGAGCAACCACAGAAAACCTTCACTTGGAATATATGTTTATCTGCACTTTCCCCTGAACAATTTCTGTCAAGGAATCCCATGAATCAGTGTGGTGGAAAGAGACCGATGAGACACGCATGAAGATGTTTTTAGCAAGACATCAGACACTTGATGTTAACTGAATGAATGATTTTTTTTTTCCTCTTTCATTGGGATTGAACCCAGGGTCTTCTGTGTGCTAGACAAGTGCCCTACCACTGAGCTATACCCTCAGCCCTTGTAATTTTATTTTGAGACTGAGTCTTCCTAAACAGTCCAGGGTTGGCCATCCTCCTGGCTCAGCCTCTGAGTTGCTGGGATAATAGTTACACAGCACCATGCCCAGTGTGCATGAATGATTTTCAATGGTTTTCTCTGATTGGGGTGGCTGTCTTGGTTTACACTTATGATCATGACATAAAGATTAGTCATATCTCTTTAGAAGTCCTCCAGACTGCACAATGAATTCTATGTTCTCTCTATATCATGTGTAAAAAAAAATTCTAATCTCTTTGAACGTGTAGGAAATGATATTGTAGCCAAATCCCTTTCAAATGTGATGATCCAAAATTTAGACTTCAAGATCTCAAGCCATGGAGCATTTTGTTTTATGTTTGTTTGGGTACTGGGGATTAAATTCCCTCTCTACTGAGTTAGACATATTGTAGATCATCAAGAATGTTTTCTTTTCAAGAATTACACCTGTAGCCAGGCTAGGAGGCTCATCTTGTAATTCCAGCGACTTGGAGGCTGAGGTAGGAGGATTGCAAGTTCAGTGCCAGCCTCAGCAATGGTGAAGTGCTAAGCAACTCAGTGAAACTCTATATCTAAATAAAACACAAAAAGTAGGGCTGGGGATGTGGTTCAGTGGTTGAGTGCCCCTGAGTTCAATCCCTGGTACCACCCCCCCCCCCAACAAAAAACAAATTACACCTGTGTTGATATATTTGTTAACTATCTGGTGGTCCATTTGGTACTTTTTTGACATATCAAGGTATAGTTTAAGGGGGTGTCTCTGTCCCTGATTCTGCACTCCATTCCTTCCTCTTCCCCCAGGAAAGGGCTGAAAGAATTTTTCTGAGCTGGGCAGGGTTTTACCTGTCACCCTTTAAGATTCCTCCCACACTGAGTCTGTACTCTATTGAAACTGACAGTTTCCTCCAATATGTGTATAATAAAAAGAGAGCACCGTGGTTATTTGAGTCCTATCTTTCCTCTATAAGACCAAGTCACATTTGACGCTTGGCTTTTACCATTAGACGGTTATGTGGCCATAATCAGGTTACTTAAACTTTCTGAGCTTATTTCTCCGAGTGTCAAAGGAGACACTCGTGCCACCTCCTCTCCCCTGGAATGCTGAGTGTTTGGACTTTTCCTGTCCTAGAACTTTAAACTGTGCCCCCATCTATCTTTTACTAGAAAGGCAAGACTCATTCTGCTCTTGAATGATGGAACTGGGGCACTCAAGCCAGGTCCTCGCTGACCCGTGAAGTTCAAATTAATTAATTCACTCATTGAGCAAATGTTTATTGATGTCATTGTGTCAGGCCTTGTGTGCTAAGTCCTTCACGATTTTCTCATTCAGTCCTCAGTGCATGTGAGATGTTGGCTCTTGCTGCTTGCCTTGCAGATGAAGGGATGGAGCTCATGAAATTTAACCAACTTGCCCAAGATTGTATAGCTTGCCTGCTGGAAAGCTGATATTTGAGCTCAGATCTGCCTGATACCAATGCATATATCTTCTTTGCTGTGGCATTTGGCCTCCCTGCCAGGTGAAGAACATTTGGAAGCAAATTTAACTAAGATATTTACAGGGTGATTGTGGCTTTGTCCTTTCATTGATGTGTCTATAGTAGGAGCAGAGGGTTCCACAAGTATGAAGGACATGGGCAAGTGGAGGCATCTATTGGTTTTACCTGTATATCGAGCCTTCCCTGCTCCTCCTCCTCTTCAACAACAACAACATAATTATGGCAGATTCCTTTTTTGGAAAGGGCACCCATTGACCCATTCATTGTAATTCTTGTGGCCTTGGTAACAATGGAACCAGCTTCTCTTGACAAGGAGATTTTCCTCTGATTCAAGCATAGCCAATCAGAGCGCACTTTCCCCAGGCCACAAGGGCTTGGTCCAAGGGGTGTGGGCACATGATCCAAATCAGCCAATCAATTTCTTCCCTAGTTTTTTCATCCACTAGAGAAGGAAGAACGTTTCTTCTCTGCCTCTAGATGCTAAATAAGGATCCTGGATGCAGCTGTTCTCCCTGCCAGGCATGTACCATCATGGGAAGCCAGAGAGAATGGGATTGAGCCCCAGAAGGAAGCTGAGGAGAGGAAATGCCTGATCTGCTCCAGGAATATTAGTTTTGGTTAGGTGTCCCAGTAAATCACTCATCATTCTTATCTTTTTAGTATTTGAGCCTTGTCTCTGTTTTCTGCCACTAATGCCACATGCTTCCTGGCATGTTTGCAGAAGCCCAGGACCTGGGAAGTGATTTCTCTTACCCTTGAGAGATTAGCAGGGGAGGAGCTAGGAGTGGCAAAGCTAGAGTCTGATTATGATCAGGTGCTGTTTTGGCATGGTTTTATATTTCCCCCTAAGGATGAGTCTTTTAATCTTTTTCTTGCTCCTGGCAGTATTAACACACCTGCCGTGGTGCAAGGACTGAGTAGGGCACAGGTGAGTGGTGGCTGGCGCCTAGGTTTGGTCCCTCACTACCTGGAGCCTCTTTCCCTTGGCCTTCCTCTCGGCACACTGTATTTTGCTGTTTAGAATTGACTGCTTGGGGTGCTGAATTATTTACCCATCTTTTTGCTCTCTCATCCAAAGGCTTAAAGACGGATTCTGTTTCTGAGCCTGGGGTCAGAGCTCTTTCTGGGAGACTTCCCTTATCTTTCCTCTCTCTCTTCCTTGCCCCCAGCACACGATTGATTCATAACAGATGTCTTGCCAAAATTATCCCTAGAGAAATGTTTAAGCTGGACTTGGAGCCCTTCTGAATATATTCATGTGTGTCCAGTTGAATTTAAACTTACCTGTGGGTCCTGATGGCTCCTGAGGAAGAAGGTGGCACTTGCTTCTGAGGACAGAGGGACACAGAGGACCTTGATGCCATCAGAAAGCCTGGGAATTGTGTCTGTTCGCACTGACTTCCCACTGCAGTGCTGCCCACCCCGATGCCTCCCTCCCTGCACCCTCCTCCATCACACTGGGCTGGAGCCCCCACTTCCTCCTGCTCCACTGCCCCCTCTGCACCTGATCATCATGGCTCCAGGTTGAGCTTCTTGTTAAGATCTTTCTTGCAATGAATACATGCCTTTGGATAGCTCAGCTCTAGCTCCTCCTGCTGCCCAAATGCCTGTGCTTCTGGGGGAGGATCTGGTTCTGAGAGCAGATGAGCCCAGGGCTGGGGACCCTGGTGGGGCTGTTGGAGTATCAGTTTTGGCAAAGCAAAGAAATTCAACTGGGACTGTGGGTTTGGGAGAAACGAGGGGACAGGGGTGGCCAGAGGATTTGCAAGGTGAACTGGGTACAGCAGAGGAGGAGGCCATGCACAGAGAGTCCTGCCTGAGCCGGGCTTGGAGGACTCACTGCCCTCCCTGGCCAGTGCCCTTCGACTCCATGGGCTCCTTTCCCAGCACAAACTCTGCCTCAAATGCTGCCTCCTTACGGAAGCCTTTCCAACATGAAATAGGGTCCCCTTTAGCCTGCTCACACACGACCTTCACCAGACAGATGATTCCCCATGAATAAAAACTCTTTGGTAATTTGCCCAGTGTCTGTCTTCCCCTTGGGAGACAGGCTGGTCTTGTTCACCATGAGGTCCCCAGTAAAATGTCTGCAAGAACATATTAGCTTCTCAAGTGTGTTTGTGGGATAATGGAAGAAGAAATGCTTGCTCTGTGGACTTCCACTCCTTTTTGCAGGCTCTCTGCTCAGGTGGCTGCTGCCTCCATCAGGACTCCTTGGTAAGGAGGGAGGTCAGCTGTGCGAGGTTGCACACATTGGATCTCAGCAGCTGCATTTGACAAACACTGAACCTGGGAACTGAAGATGGCACATAAAGTCCCCCAGGGGGTGCAAGTGTGTGTGCCTGCAGAGGCCCACCTCATCAGCTCTAGTTCTCAGTGACACAGGGTCCCAGGAGAGACCCAGGCTCCACTGGGTAGTCACCCCATCAGAGGGCTGCTTCAGTTTCTGCCATTAAGGGTCATTGTTACTTTAAGTGGAGGTTTTCTGATCCCAATTAAATCTCCACCCTTCTTTGGAGGAGTTGCTTTCTGAACTGTCCTGAAATGTCAGAATAACTGGGGGATCTGAGAACGGGGTGGAGAGAGTTCAGAGCCCCTGGATGGCTAAGGAGAAGGCTTCACCAGAGCAAGAGAAGGCAAGAGGACTGAGTTGGGTTCTCAACATAAATTGAGCCTTTTTTCTTTATTTTCTCCTCCTTCATCTTTTATTCTTCCTCTCCTCCTTATTTTTATTTCCCATCAATGGAAGGAGCCCAGGGCTGGGAGAATCTTATTAAAAGATGCTTTCTGAGTGCCTGTTGTTGCCAGCCACTGTGCTGGACTTTAGGGTCACAGCAGAAAATAATAAATAGCCCTTGTTTGCAAGGCCTTGTGAAACTGTCTGCCCTGTGTGAGGTTCAGATGTTAGCTGTACAGACAGGAGTTGGGGAGGGCTTCCAGGGTTCTGTACACTAAACATCCAGGAAAGAGATCTTTGGAGTGGTACAGTTTAAGCTGAGAGCCCAAAGATACACTTTACAGAGAAGGGAAGAGCCCGCCCAGCAGAAAGCCCCATCAGTACAAAGGTCCTGGGGCAGAAATATACTTTGTGGACTCAAGGGGCTAGAAGGCAGCAGAGTGGAGGAAGCAGAGTGAGCATGGGGATACTGGCACCAGGCCAGGGTATGTAGGTTAGCAGGGAGCAGTTGTGCTGGGTGAGTAGTCACAGAAGGGTGGACAATCAGAGGATGCAGAAGGAATGCAGAGAGGTGACATGGTCTGATTTAAGTTTTTGAGTCACCTTTGTATTGAATGGAGAAGGAATGTGGCGAGGAGAGAGACATTGGGAGGAGACTGGGGCAGAGATCCAGTGAAGAGGAAGAGGAAAAAGAGAAAGGAAGGGATGGATCTGGGAGCTCCTGGTCTAGTTGTTGTCTGGTCCTGAAATTGGTCCTCAGTTTATCCTTCTGCTAAGGGAGAGCACTTTTGAATGTCCCCTTAGCTCTGTGTGTCCTGAGGGTGTGTCAGCTCTGGCCTTGCTCGCTCTTTCAAGGTCTGTGTCTGCTTACTTTTTCTGTCAAGGCTGAGAAATCCTGGCTGGAAAGAATTTATAAATAAATTTCGACTTATGGCTTCAAGATACATTTTCCAACTTGCTGAAGTTCTGTTAATATTTTAAGTGCATGACTGTCTTGTGTCCCTGCTTCTTGGCGGGGAGGTGGTGGGTGAGGGTGTTACATTATTAATAAAACGTGAATACATTAGAGCATTTATTTTAATGTAACTTATGTGGGAAACATGATCTTTTGTGGAGCTTTTTGGCAAATGCGTAGAAGTGCATGCTTGCCCCAAACCTCTGAAAGCCCTTGATCAAGCTGAGGTCTTTGTTTCCGACAAAGCCCTTGACCCCTGGTGGTTTTGGTTCTGTTTACTCTTGGCAAATGTTTCGGGTTCAAAGGGAGAAGCTTTAAAAGCTGCATTGGTAAGTCTATAAAATCTTAACGCATCTTTGACATCAAATAGCTCTTTCAAAGCCGTGATTTGATGAAGTAAATAGGAATGCGGCACAAAGCATATGGAACGCATTTTCCATAACTGCTCTGCACTTGAATAACAAAGGAGAAAAGTTCTTGGCAAAAGGAGTTTGGGATTTTAATGACCCTTAAATATTTGGTTCAGTAGCCAGATGTGTTTTACCAGGCTGAAAACCCGGAGAATCGGCCCTGCCTTTCTCTTTGGCAAAACATAAGCTAACATGATGTTTCTGTTTGTGAAAAGATGTTTGTGCTTCATTGCAGAAAGCTTAATTCACCATGATTTCCTTAATTATCTACCCCTCCCCCAAACTGGCAGAACTCCCAGCATGCCTCAGAGCGTCGTGTCTGATCTGAGACACTGAGCGTTTAAGGGGGATGCTGCAGAACCCTCCTTAATTATGGGAAATTGGGATCAAAGGGTTGAAACACAGATCAGAGTGTGTCTTTCTGATGGACCGGGGCAGGGCAGGGCTTGGACTTCCTGGTTGGAATGGCGGGGCCCTCTCTGGCTGAGTGGGTTGGGGAGCCCCAGGATCTGTTAAGCCTGGATGGGTCAACACTGCATCTGAGCTGCTCTCAAGTTCTGGTCCTGAGAGTGAAAATATAGACACGTGGCACCTCTCATGGTCGTCTTGAAAGGTCCATGACTGGTGTCTTTGTGAGTCTTCCTGGTCCTTGAGACCTCCATGGGCGGGCATGGTGTGGGTGAGGTCTGGTTGCATCAATGGCTGACTCGTTTCTCCAAGGTTCTCTTGTGGTAGGAGGGTGAGGGATCTCTCTGGGGCCTCTTATATGAGTCCACTGATCCCATGGATGGACATTCTACCCTCATGACCTTATCACCTCTCAAAGGTCCCATCTTCCCAAATCATCACCGTGGTGGTTAGGATTTCAACCTGTGAATTTTGGAGGGATACAGACATTCAGACCACAGCAGGTGAATTTGGAGATCTCTTGACTGGTGGTTGGCTCATTGGCCTCCTTCTTTCTTTCCCCCTGGAGGAGACTCTGCATGCTCCTTTCAGCCTGGCAGGACTCCCCAGAAGAAATGCATTTTTCATTTCTTGCCAATAGATGGATGTGGACGAAAACCCATGAGCTGCATAGACCTGGAGGGAAAGTACGGAAAAAACCCAGACCAGATCATACCAGGGACTGTGGTGCATTTTCTCACTTTAAAAAAATTAAATGCTGTTCTGATTAAAGTAAAACAAAAGCAACAAGCACCAAAACCTAAACCCCAAACCACACACTAAATCTTAGCTTTCTCTGCCATATGGTGCACACAGCTGGGGTGGGACTGGTGACTGCCCCCAAGGGGAAGGGTGCCTAGCCTGCCTTACCAGCTTCCATGGAATCTTCCAAATTCCCCTGGACTCTCCTCACTTCCATGGCCAGCTCTGGTAGAAACTTCCCCTGGCTGATGGCCTACTCCCACCCCTACCCTAACCCACTTAGTCACACTCCCCGGATGTCATTAAGGGGAAAGAGTTCCTGCCAGGGTGATGAAGTGAGAGGCTGAGAAATGAGGAGGAAGCACAGCGAGAGAAGAAGGGTCAGGAGAATGCAGGGCTGGTGTTCTGCCATCCCCGGAAGGGCCTGGTTTTCCTTTCCTGAGTTGTATATTCGTCCCTGGGAAGGTCTGGCAGGGCCACTGCTGCCTGAGACACAGGAAGTCACTTAGCCCTGACTTGGACTCATGTGAATTTCTAGACTAGTTTCCAGGTTTCTTTTCCCTAGTTTAGAGTCCAAAGGTCCTAACTCCCCAGCAGCCATCCAAAGCCAAAATGAGTGGAGAGATGCTGTTCTCGGGGCTCAGGGTTCTCCCCGAGCCAGTTCAGCCCCTGGCTGGGCTCTCACATCGCTTGAGGTTTGCTTGCACTGAGTAGAGTGAGGGATGCCGTGGACTGCAGGGAGAACTGGGTTGAAGCCGGGCGGCTTTGCACTGTTTCAGGCATGTTAATTAAATGCAGGGATTATAGACCCCAGATCTTTCCAGAAAGTAGATTTATCGTACCTCATTACCAGATTTTATACACTTCACTTGTGCGAGACTGATGTATTATAAAAGAATGCTAGATTTTATGGCCTAAAACCTGATATTAAGAGAGAAACACTCAAAATGACAACAGTGAGACCCGAAGTGGTATTTGCAGGCCCTTAATGATATGCTGAATCCAGGCAGAGTCCAGAACATTCCAAATATACTCTGGGCATCTCCTGGACACACAGAGCCAACTTAGGTCCAGTCTGAATCAGGCCAACCTTCTGCTCCTCTGTGGCCTGTGGACTTCCTTTCCCACTTCTTCAGAAACTCTGTCCATCTGTTTTTCACAGGACACATTCCTGAGTTCCTCGCCACGTTCAGGATGAGTTGCAGCACTTTAACAGGCTGTGTGTGTGTGTGTGTGTGTGTGTGTGTGTGTATTCACATGCACACACATATTGATGGGGCTCTGGACACACCAGCCCACAATATGACACCTTGCTGTTTGAGGAGACGGCAGAAGCAGGAAGACCTCTTGGGTACCTCCCCTTCTTCTCTGAAGCAAGTCTAGAAAGAATTCTTTGACCTTCTCTTAAAAGCAAGACCCTCACATGAAAGGCATAGGGAAGAAAGCAATGTCCCCTGCAGACACAAGTCACAAAGAACCTGAACAAACAGGTCTCACAGCTTCCCCCAATTTCTTACCACCAGACTGAGCCCCTTGGTCTAATCCCTCTCCTCCACATCTTGGCTACAAATATGCAAGCCCCGCTGCTTCTTCAAGCCTTCATTTCTGAAGGCTCCGCGTCCCTTAAAACTTGGATGAAACACATTTGTATGCTTTTTCCCTGTCAATCTGGTTTTTTGCTAGAAGATTCTCAGCCATGACTTGAGATGGGTAAGAAAGACTTATTTGCCCCTATGGTATGTATGAGTGTGTAGGGGTGTGTGAGCATTATGTATGTAAGTGTGCATATGTATGTAAGTGGGTAGGGAGATAGCATATGCATATGTGTGCCTGAAAGCACGTGTGTGTGTGTGTGTGGGGGCAGGTGGGTAGTGTGTGTGTATCTAGGTAGGTAGGTTTGTATGTGTGTGTGTGTTGTAGGTAGACAGGTGTGTGTGTGTGCATATTCATTGGCACATGCAGGTTAGTGTGTATACAGGCAAGTCAGTGTGTGTGGTGTGTATGTATAAAACATAAATAGAATTTCAATTTTTATCAAAGGGATAGATTAAAACATCAACTAGTTCTAGTAGGATCCTAATGGAAAACATCAGACTCCCACCAATGTCTTCTGCCTCCTGGGTCCCCCTCCCCAGGGGCAGCTGTGTTCAGGACTTGCTTTTCCTGTTTTACATTCACCTTTGCATTTCCAGAAATCACTCAGGTGCTGCTCTTTTAAACCAGCTCTGGATCGGACACCCTGTATCATCTCCCTACTGTGAGAGATGAGTGTTAGCTCTTCTACCCCGCCCCCCACCATGTGGGTCCGCTCTCCCTCCTCCAATGTTACTGCTCTTTGGGGTTCAATAACCTTTTGGTGCTGTCATGATCATGTCAGTGTGACTCATGGTTGAGATGTACAGTGTCTCATGATCACATTTTCTTTCTTGGGCAACCAGGTATTTAGTTCAGAGATAAGCTAATTTGCTGAGTTTCTACGGATCCATTACTAGTTCACGCCCAGTCTTTCCAGCCCTGTGGGTTTCTATGGCTCTATTACTCATCTCTCCCTAGTGTTTCCATTCTGGTCAGTGAGTTCAAATCCATCAGGTCACTTCTCAGCTCTGGGCACCTGCTACCCTACTAGTGAGGGTGGCACTCCAGGCTGGTTCTCAACTTGGGACTTCCTGTGCCATCAGCCTGGGCATAACCCACAGTCTACTGTATGGATACTTCTATTTCTTGGATC
>JAJEJO010000354.1:1555205-1633109 GCA_020662805.1 Glaucomys volans | reverse complement strand
CAGAATTTTGAATTGTCTTTTGGGTTCCAACATGCTCTTGATGACAATTTAATTACTGATGTCTTGTATATGACCCACTTTTTTGGATCCAGTTTCTGGTATTTTTTATTTCTTTCCCTGTGAACGTGATATTTCACAGCAATGTGGCAGTTTATTGATCTTTTTTTCTTGTCACTGAGCTGAGCTTTCAATGAACTCTTTCAATCTGGAAATGCATGTCACATGGGGAACTTTTATTTCTTCAATAGTTTTCTCTGCCTTTTTCTATTTTTACTTTCTAGAGCATGTAGCATTCAAATATTGTTCTCCCGCCCAGATCCTCTAATCTCCTTGCATTTTTCTTCAATTTTCTATCCCTTTATTCTATTTTCCAAATTTATTTATTTATATTTTTGACAAAGCAAAATTTCTGTTTTGTAGATGCAATTTCTTTTTACTTCTCCAAAAAAATTGAAGTTGTGATAGTTTTTCTTCTTGCTTCTGCATTTTTTTAAAAAATGATTTCCGTTGCTTTGTTCTGATGGACTTTCCTCAAATTCTTGGTTGTCCACATACATATTTAGAGGCAATGTTCAATATAATCAGGGGTCTTAGCGAGGTTGGGCAAAGCTGGTCAACTAGGGGTTTTGCTGTCCAGAGATGGAGCTGTGACCTAGTAATGTCTCTGCCCCTCTACAATGTCAGTGTCTGTAGGTCTTTCCCTTGGGCAGATCACTTTGCCAGGGGAGGACTTTTCTAACCTTTGCATGGGGAGTCGAGTTGGTCTGCACAAAGGCCTAGAATCTTCTTAGATGTCAAATTTTACTTGATCCTCCTGCTTTTAGAACAGTGCATTACCATAGCCCTAAAATTATTCCTGCTGACCATGAATCCTCTGCTTCCTTATTCCCAGAGAGCAACACTTCCTGAGTCTTCTGCCAGACTGGGGAAAGGGCAGCCATCCACCCGCGTGGGGAGGAGGAAGCTGGGCCTCAGCACCTCCTCACTCATTTCCAAGTTCTCATTCCCATCTGTACTCTGTCTCCAGAGCCCCCTACTCTTGAGCCTATCTGATGCTCCATGGCCACATTGAATGTGCCCAATGTGCTTCCTCAAATTATCATCAAATCCCTATGTCTTGAACCCTTGGCCACTTACTCAGTCTCAGTCATGGTGACAGGGACCCAGCCCAAAACCTGTGCAGCTAGCCGCTGAGGCTCACCAGCTGCATGCCTACCTCCTCCTACCACTTCCCCACTTAAATGGGGCTCTGCTACCCCCAACTGGAGGGATCTGGCCTAGAACAAGAAATGGGTTTCAGCTCAAAAAGTTGCACCCACTTTTCCCTGACTCCATCTGCTTGGTTGTGTGAGCACAAACTGAATCTGCTGCACAATGTCAGATGGGTAGAGACTCCAGCACTTCCGGTTCCTGGGTCCTCCCCCAGCCCCATTATCTATCCTTTCTCCATCATCATCATCATCATTTTTTCACTTGTAGACACAACCCACTGGGGGATTATTTGTTCCTTTAAAAAAATTTTTTTTTTTTTGCAAGATTTCATAAGAAAAGTAGGAGAAGCTAGACAAAAAAACCTGCTCTGGGCCTCATTCTTGTTTTTGAGATTTAGGAATGACTTGGTGCAGAAATGCAGCTGGTGACCATCAGCACTTTCAGTTTCCATGAACCAGCTAGTCTGGCCTCACTGTGATATCAGGTCTAGGGGCAGGACCTTTGCCACACAGAATGGCTGTCACTGCCCTCGTGTGCTGCTGCCGCCTTCCCTGTTCCTATTTGGTGTGATAAAGGGCAAAGGCTTTATCTTGCTGATCTCTATAACACCAGCACCCAGTAAAGTGCTTTGAAGTTGAAAATATTTGTAGAATTGGATGTCTCTATTGGACCCACACCCCAGCAGGGTCGTGTGTATCTGGAGACACCAACCTTTGAAGCAAGGTAGAGGGTCTAGGAAAGCAGACATTGCTCATAAGTCTGAAATAGGTCATCCAGCTATGCTGGGAATGGGGACTCTGTGGTTTCCCATGTTTTAGGGACGAATGGAAACTTAACCTCAGATATTCCTTCCAGTCCAGGAAAAATTCTTCCCCTCTAACCTCACACATTGGGAATGTCTGTTTGCCTTGTCAGCAAGAATCCACTTGGATGCTTGTCCTTCCAGCTGTGCTGCGGGTCCTGCAAATGGCATCTCCATCTCCTCCCAGGGCCAAGTCTGACTCTGCAAGCAGACTCAGGCCAGTCCTAATTGAGTCCGACTGTCATTTAAACTTAGACCATTTCTTACGTTCCAAAGCAAATACGAGCTTCTTTCCTCTGCCTTGTTCCTCTGCAATGATGTTCTGACTCATCCTGTGTGCATTGTAATGGAGCTGGCTGTCTATGGACTGAGACCTCTGAAACTGTAAGCCAAAATTCACCTACTTTCTAGAACAGTACCCTATGTGTATATGCATACACCCTTGTTTTTTTGTTTTGTTTTGTTTTGCCCTAACTTTATGAAAGTTATATCATATTGTAAATATTCTTATGCAACTTGCTTTTGTCTCTTGCCATGGAGTTTGTGAAGTTCATTCATGAGGACCTGTATATTGTCTTTTACTGTTTCATACTATGCCATTGTGTGACAATACCACAATTTATTTCTGCATTAATGAATATTTGCATTGTTTTCTGTTTTTTCTTTTTTTCAGGAAAAAAATGTGTATAAACATTATTGTAAACATATCTGGATGCAAATGTGGCATTTACCTAAGAACAGGATTACCAGGCCATATGTAACACTTAAACTAAACAAATGCCCAATTGCTTTCCAAGGTGATTGAATCAATATATCCTCTCCCTGGAACTGCATATGAATTTTGATTAATGTATCTTCACCAACACTTTGTGTTGTCAGATTCTTTAATTGAGTATATTATGTATTCTCTCTATATAGCACATTTTATCTGTTCTTCAATTAAAAATTTCATTATCTAATGAGTATCTTTTCAAAAATTTATTAGCTATTCTAGTTTCCTTTCTTAAGCATATCTATTTAAGTCTTTCTTTTTGGTACCAGCGATTGAACCCAGGGCACTTAACCACTGAGCCACATCCCCAGACCTTTTTATTTTGCATTTTGAGACAGGGTCTTGCTAAGTTGATGAGGCTGGATTTGAACTCTTGATCTTCCTGCCTCAGTCTCCTGAGCCTCCGGGATTACCGGTGTGCACCTCCGCATCTGGCTATATTCAAGTCTTTTCCTTAGTTTTTCTTTGGATTGTGTCTCTTAATGATGTTTGGGAGTTAAATACATATTCTGGATTCTAATAATTTGATCTCAGTGTGTAGCAAATATTCTCAGTTTGAGCTACCTTCTTACTTTTTTTTTTCAATTGTCTTGATGAGCAGCAATTCTTAATTTTAGTGTAGTTGAATTTATTGATCTTTTCTTCTCTTCTTGAATGAGACCATTGAGATAATCAATTCAATTGTCTCAGCACCAAATATGGATTAGTTCTACTGTCTCCCACTCACCTGAAAAATTAGCTCTGTCAAAAACATTCTGTGTATGTATAATGAATCTATTTTTCAGTCTGCTACTTGGCTCCATTGTCAGTTTGTCCCCCCCTCCTCTGATATCACATTGTCTTCATTGGTACTGTCACTCTCCAGTAATTTTTGATTATTGGCAGAACAAACTCCCCCTTTGTTGGCTTATGTGGTATTTTGACCAATTTGCTTCCTGTGTATATTTTTAAAAATGCACCGAAAACTATTATCATATCTAAAACACAATAACTTCACATATCCACAGTCAACAAAGCAAATTTCTCAAACTCATATTTTACAAATGATTGTTAAATCAAAATTCAGTAAGGTCTATCCCAAGAGTTTTGCATGGTCTGCATTTTGCTCTTATATCACCGTAGTGTCATTGAACATGCTCCTCAGTTCACTGTCTAGTTTGAGACTTGATCAGATTTAAGTTCATCTGGGGGAGGAGAAGAGCCAAATGGCTTCACAGGTAATGGTGTGCACGTCTCTCAGGGTCACCTAATATTCAGCTGTCTTCTTGGTGTTAATAGCCGATATGAACCCTCTGACCCAGATCTCTTTAATTCACTAGAAATTACAAATGATGGTATTCTAATTCAGTAATTTCTTCTTGGTGATGAACTAGAATGATTCCATGAAAAATAATAAGGTAACTAATGAACTGTTTAGTTACCTTAAAGTATAATTTATGAAAGAAAAACAAGTCAATACTTGATTCTTTTCCAATATTAACCATTTTTCAAAATAGTTATTTGGTGCCCCAGCATCCTTCAAAGACAATGAGTAGTTTTGTTTACTATCATTATGAATTCAAGGGCTAAGTCTATTACTTGTATTTTAATCCATTGTCCCCACTGATATCCACTTTGCCCCATTTATGATCAATGGGAATTTCTTTAAATTAGGTCTGAAATGTTCTTATACAATCGGATCTGGTAGTCTGGTAGTTCCTATACAATTGGATCTGGTAGTCTTTGTTAGCATCTTCGAATTCTGAAATTATAGGAAGTTTTAGGCTCATCTGATCCTTCCCTACCCTAGATTTGGAATCAAACTAACATCTAAGAAGTCCTGGTTTCTATTAGTTTGAAATGCGTTTTAGAGAAACTGCAATCTGGGCATTAGGATTCCTTACTGCTGTTGACTTAGTCTTTGCTTCTGGATAATTTCAGTGAAGAGAGCTAGGAAAAAAATCTATCTGTATCTATCATCTATCTATCTATCTATCTATCTATCTATCTATCTATCTATCATCTATCTATATCTATCTATCATCTATCTCTACCATCTCATGGGTTCTTTGAGTCCCAACTCACATTTGTGATTACATGACTTTCCCTAACCTTTCAATTTTCTGGAAGATTTCCTCTCCATGGCATTAAAATCATTAATGAGCAAAAGTACTTTTCCCCCAAAATATTTTCGGAAAACTTTCAAATGAGAACTGGCATCTAAGTACATTTTCAATTCGTCATATGTTGAGCAAGCATTTATATATGTGTACACACAAACACACACATTTATTATTTATTTACTTATAAATCAGCTTGTCAAGTTCAACAGTTATCTAGTGGGCATTTTTATTAGAATAACATAGAATACATAGGTCAATTCTCCTCAAGTTGATACTTCTAAGACATTGAATCTTCCTTCCCATGAACAAGGTCTATTTCTTTGTGTATTTTGGTCTTCAATGTCTTTCAGTGAATCTTTTTCACCTCTTTTACAAAGGTCTCTAGCATTTTTAGGCTCCTCGAGGTCATTTATGTGTTTTGTTGTTATTATAAAGGTTATCTATTTCATTTATACGATTTGATGGTAAAGTAAATACAATAGATTTTTTTTTACATCACTCATGTTGAGTAGTTTTGCTAGCTTTTTATTACTTCTAATAATTATATATTCTTTTGGGCTCCTCATGTGGACCATCTGTTAGGAATGATGATGATTTTGCTTTCCTATTATGGTTCTTCTACATTTGTTTGTTTTTTCTTTTCTTTTTTGTTTTCATGCCTTTGTCTGCAGCTGAGGACAATTAGACAACACTGGATCATGCCAAATCTTAGGTTATTGGCACAAAACCATGTCAGGTGGCCCCCACCTGGGAGAAAACTTTTAAGCAAAACCTTGCTGTGCTGTGGTGGTCCCATGTCCCCATCTCTGTTTGGATCTGACCAGTGGACAGTGAGGTTCCCTGTTGAATTTGCCTATTGACTTACTGCTGTGAAGCCTCCCACAGCTTGGCTCATTCCCCCTGGATGGGCAGAGGAAAGTGCAATGCGACTTCTTAGGCCTCATGTCAATATGAACAGAAGCAACTATACCAGGACTGCAGGGAGTCAGGCGGGTGCTGGGCTAGGGATCCCTGAGCCTAACTGGGAGAAGCAGGGAATCTGAGCTCCTCACAGTCCTGATGGTCAGATGTAAGAAGCCACTCTACTGTCATCAAAACAAAGGAGGCATGTAGAATATAAGGCAAAGTATTGGGGACCAGGGAATCCTAGACCTTGGTAGGGAGCAGGAACAAGTGCCTTGGATCCAGGCTGTGTGGTCTGGGTTATTTCATCATTTCAGGTTATGCATGTATGGGTGGGTGGGTCACAGGGTGGGAGAGTCAAGCTTCGTGCTGTTGGGACAAATGTGATTATGTATGAAAAGCCCCTAGGTCATGTCCTGGCATGCAAAAAGAGCTCAATAGACATCAGTGCCTGTCAGGTGCAGCACCCTGTAGATAGTCAATGCTCTACCTGCCAGGAACTGCTGCTTATTGAGCTCCTGTTGCATGCCAGGACATGAACCAGGGGCTCCCTATCTGTTAGCTGCAGGTTCTTCTGCCAGCTCAGTCACCCCCCCCATGTTCTGTGGCCCCGAGGTGCTTGCTGTGAACCCAACATGGTGCCCATTTGGAAAACAGCCTTCTGGAGTCTGCCCTTGTTTCCTGTTCTGTGAGCTCTGAGCTCTGCATACTGGCTCTGTCATTTGTTCTGTTAATGCTGCCCTGAATTTCCTGTTCACTTTGTGGGTGAAGCTCAGACTGTGGTCCTCATCATGAGCTGGATCTGGCCCCACAGAGGTTGGGGGATCTGCAGAGACAGGGCCACAGTTGTTTAAGTCACCATCTAGGTTACTCACTAATTTTTTATCTCAATCACCCAGGGGATAAATGAACAGTTCAAGTTCCTAGGGTCCACCCCATGTGGGCCTCGGAACTGCAGTGGCCCTGCACTGCAGCTGCCATTTACTATATAACTTTAGGCAAGTTTTCTCCCCTCTCTGGCCCTCAGCTTTTCCAGCCCACCTGTCCTGGATCCTTTGAGCAGAGCCTGGATGCCCCCTCCCCAGTTTTCCTCCTCGGGGCAGGCTCTTCATTCCAGGAGGTATCTTTCTGCTGTGAAGCTGAGCCAGGGAGGGGTTAGGAAATTCACTGCCCTCAAATCTCCCACTATTATCATGACCAATCTCCTTTCACACATTTTATCCTTCATTTTATGATAGCTATTAAAGACCGTTAGGAGCTCTCTCGGTTCCTTGAGGAATATTTATGCATTTTATAGGACTCTCATGAAGGAGAGAAGCTCCTTATTAGGAGTAGGCAGGGGGATCCTGCATTAGGGGGCATTAGGAGCCTCGCCCTGAGAATAAAGATGCTGCTGCTTCCTGTTTAACTTGCAGTTTATGCACCTGTTTGAACTGTTTTCTTTGGGGGGATTAAGGGATCTTAGAGACTTTCAAATAGCACAGAGAGACTGCTCCTTTTTTGAGATCTTGCTTCTGTTTGCAGAATGGGCAGGAAGAAAGGGATCCTGGACTTCCTCTTCTGATTCTTCAACCTGCCACCCCACCATCCCTACTTTCCTTGCCCATTAGGACATGGACACCTGGCCAGCAGCTTGGATTTACTCATGTCTTCAGCAGCTTTTGTCCTCCACCCACGTTTTACACTCAGCCTCTCCAGCACATTCCATATTTCATGGGAGAAGAGGCAATCTCCAGCCTTTTTTTAAAGTAGATTTTATTTTTTAGAGCAGTTTCAGGTTCACAGGAAAATCGAGCAGAAGTTAAAGAGAATTCCCACATACCCCCTGCCACCACAAATGCATAGCGTCCCCCTCTATCAACATCCTTCACAAGAGTGGCGTTTGCATTGTAACTGATGAAACTACATTGACAAATCATTATCTCCAAAGACCATACTTCCCATTATGATTTACTCTTGGTGTTGCACATTCTCTGGCTTTAAAAGAATGTGTAATGACATTGACGCATTGGTTCAGTGGTATCCGCCATTATGGTACCACACAGAATATTTCGCCGCCCTAAAATGCCTCTGGTGTTCCACCTATTCATCTTCCTTCCTCCAATCCCTGGCAGCTGCTAATCTTTTACTGCCTCCCTAGTTTTGCCTTTTACAGAATGTCATATAGTGGGAATCATACAGCATGTAGCCTTTTCAGATTGGCTTCTTTCACTTAGCAATACACATTTAAGTTCCCTCCATGTCTTTTCATGACTTGATAGCTCATTTCTTTTTAGTGTTGAATAAAATTCCATTGTCTGGATGTACCACCGTTTATTTATCCAATCACCTACTGAAGGACATCTTGGTTGCTTCCAAGTTTTGGCACTTAGGAATAAAGTTGCTATAAACATCTGTGTACAAGTTTTTGTGTGGATATGCATTTTCACCTCCTTTGGGTAAAAACCAAAGGACACCATGGCTATGTTTAGTTTTGTAGAAAACTGCCGAACTGTCTGCCAAAGAGGTCCAGCCCTGCTCAGTCATTCCTGGGGGGAAGTGGGCTGTCCATCCCTGGAGTCTGATGGATTCCCAAGACCACAACTTTCCCTCTGTCTCCTGCTACCTGCAACTCCTAGGTTCTGCTAAATTTTCCTCAAATATATTCCTCAAAGGCCTTATCATCACTGGAGAAGCTAATGCATTTTGCTCCCTATCTCCAGGCTTCCTGCAGCAATCCCAGGGAGGAGCGATGCCTGTGGTCCTTGCTGTTGCCACGGTGCCCAGGGGCAGGAAGGGGGCCCTAACATAAAATCTGTGTCTAGTCCTAGCTTCTCAGTGTGGTCCTGAAACTCCTGCCCTGTTTCTTGGGGTGGTTGGATGGGCAGATTTGCAGGTCTCCCACAGACTGAACGAACAGGAACCTCAGGAAGTGTGCCCCAGAATCTGCATGCGTAGTTGGCTGCGGGCACCCCTGCAAAGCTGATTCTCACGCTGAGTTTTGAAAGCCTCCCACCCACACTGGGATTCTGTTGTTCACCCATCCCCCAGGTCAGCAAAAGGAAACCTCTCAGAGCCCCAGATCCCCCTCCTCCCTGAGGGATGTCCCTGGATGGGGGTCCTCTGTTCCGCTCCCCTGAAGCCTCCCTCTTTGCTGCCCTCCTTTTCTGCAGTGGGACCTGCTGTCACCTTCGATTTCTCTGTGCCTTTTTCCCCCATCTCATTTTAATTGATTCTGAAGTGTTAAGGCATTTAGTGAGTATGAATTTGTGTTTCGCTGAAATCAATCTCTTTCTGCAAGCTTGCTTCCCCCTTCTTTCAAGTCAGCTAAATCTCGCTCCCCAAAATTAAATGGCTCCAGGCTGAACCAGCCTCGAGTTGATTACCTAACTCCGTGGCAGCTCCAACACCGCGGATCTGACTTGACCTAATTTGACCCAGAAAGGCTGCCCCTGCCCCCAAGTATGTGCGTTCACCTGCCCTCCCAGGGATGGACGGCGGGAAGGAAAGGCAGATTTCAGGGTGATGTGGTCATTTTGCCCAAATAAGAAAGGAGAGAGCCCCAGGACTGGGAGTGGGGAAAAATGTTACTGTTAGTGTTTGGGGTGACCCCGAAGAAAGAAGGCAAATGCTTTCCTTTCTCATTTAAGGATCATTGTCCTCACTGTGGGCCTGGGAATCTGATGTCTCTACACTGTGCAAGGTCAAGAGGTGTCATGGATGCAGATGGGTTTCTCAGTGGGACTGCGTGATTCTGAACCTGGGATTCCTCATGGGTGGAACAGTGACTGTCATCTCAGGCACTCACGCAAGGATGTCTGTGTGTTATCATTCAAGTTCAGAGGACAGGTATTAATCTGCTTATTTTACGTGTGTAGAAGAGGTCACTGGGTACACTTAGATGGCTCATTCAAGTCACACATCTGTCTCCCCTCTACCCGAAGGAGGTGGCAGGGCAGGATCTGAGTCAGGTCCTGGTTCTACTTTCTGGTTGGGATGGTCACGGCTTCAGCTCTTGATCCCTCCTTCCTTGGGTCTGAGAGCAAGGGATGGTTTGGACAATGTGGAGGCCCTTCCCATGGCTGGTGCTAGGACAGTAGGTGGCTGTGCTGAGAACCAGTGTGAGCTACGAGCAGTAGTGCTCATGTGTGTTGGATAAAGGGTGAGATGACAGTGATCTTACAGCAGCCTTGGTGGTCATTGGCCTCCAAGGGCTGGATTCCCATCCTACCTCCAGCTCCTGTCCCCTCCTCTGGTTCCCTTCACAGTCCAATGGGAGAGAGTAACACTGTCCCCTCCCCATTCCCAGGCATTGTTATAGAAAAATGAATGAGTTAATGGGTGTGACTAAGCTTAGCACCGTCTTTGGCACATAGTGGGTACTCAGTAATGTTCCCTTATATCTGTACGTATGGAGGCATATAATGTAATAAAAATCTGTCTAAAAGATCTGTTCAAATGTCCATGAGGGCGTGCACTCCTTGGCGGATGCAGGCAACACAGATTTTAGCCCGTTTGCCTGCCCAGGGCTTGCCTTCAGCTCTGGAACCCAGGGGACAGGACATGATTCCAAATCAGAAAGATACCTGTCTTTGTTAGAAAATGTACAGAGGGTGATTAGGAGATGCGCTGATTACACACACATAAGAAAGTTCAGCCGTGGTTGGTTAGATCAGCAATTCTTCCTCCTGGTTTCCTATCACCCCAGGGTGTCTCCAATTATCTCAAGAAGGGTCAGGAACCACTCAAGATGTTATTAATTTTAATCCATTCTAATTAAATATATAAATGGGCCATGTACCACTTTGTGGAAGGAGAAGAGGGGGGAACAGTATCTTAAAACCAAATATATAATTCTTGAGTACCAGTAGCCAACTTCTCAAGGTCTGGAAACTTTTCTTCTTTGCTTCTTTTTCTCTTCCTATTTCTCTCCCTTTGTCCTTGACTGGGTGCTATGATTGTACTTGGAGAGTCAGCAGTGGGATAGGAAGGGTGAGGCCCAGAGCTGGGGTGTGTGTGTTGTGGGGAACCCAGAGGCCTGGGCTCTTGTCCTAGTTTTGCCTCTTGATGCTGTGTAGCTTTGGGTCATCTGCTTTGGATGAGTCTCTGTTCTTCCTGCTTCACCAGGTCATGGCGAGCATTGAGGCAACAATGAATGGGTCAAGTGCAGAGGGATCAGGACATGCATGCATTTGTATATTCCTTCACTGCATTGATTAAGCGCCATCTTGTGCTGGGCACTAAGCCACATGCAGGAGAGCAAAGATGAACACACGTTGGGGCCTGCACTCTTGTGCGACTCACAGTCCAGGAGGTTGAAGTGGGATCCCGGCCATGGTGTGTTGCCCTTGAGAGAGGGAACTGTAGCAACTTGGACCAGTATGCTCCTGGCCACCAGAGACTGCTTCCAGGGACAGTGAAGGGTGGTTCTTGCTCACAATGAGGATGGGACACCCTGGTCCCCAGGTTTCCACCTTACCTCCCAGCAGTTCCCAGCGATGTTATGCTCAGGCTGTCTTCCTCCTTCGATGCTCTGCATAGGTCAGGTTGGAGGCGGTGCATAGATTGTGGGGAGGTCCTAGCTCAGCATGGGTTGGAGGGAGGGAGAGGCAGGAGGAATGGACACAACCTGGGTATGGACCCCACTTGGAGTAAAAAGAGAGGTGTGTTGGAAACAGCCAGAGGGAGGGCCAGGTTGTTGGGGACAGGCTTTGCCTTCCATACTGAGAAGTTTCCACGTGAACCCCAGAACATCCTTTCTTCCAGAGCCTCCCAGCAGGTCAAGGTGCTCTTCCCCAGTGAGCGATGGGGCAGCTAATGGGATTCCAGGGGGAAGGAGGCAGGAAGGAGGCAGGAGGAGTCTGCAACTCAAGAATCCAAGATGCTCTAAAGTCATAGTGCGAGCAGAGTCAGGAATAGAGGTCACTGAGAGGAGGTTGAGCAGGCAGCCCAGATGGAAGGCTTCCTGTAAATGGAACTGGGCTTCCTGTACTTATTTATAGTCTCAAACGTCCCATGCCTCTGGCTGTGGGGCCTTGCAGAGGTCACATCCCCAACACCTTTCTGAATTTCTCTCCTGTTACTTCCCCTTGTCTCTGGCAGGGCTGGCTCAACCCTCACTCTCCTGGGTGTTCTTCTTTCCTCTAGGCAGCTCCCAGCCCATCTCCCTGGAGGAGAGTGCTATCACATGCTCCTTTGTGTCTTGGCTCTGGGTCCCCTGAGTCATCAGGGCCTGTTTTTACATCTGTGGCCACATTGGACAGTGCACTGTGTTTCCCGTGGCCCGAGGTCAGGGCATGGCACCCAGTTGGTGCTCAGGCGGAGTTTCTAGAATGGACTATATGCTGACAGTGTGGGTGCAGAGCCAGGATGGGGGCTAAGTCCAGAACCAGGACAGCAAGAAGTGGATGCTACTGCTTTCCACCCGGGGCTCTGGGACTGGGCGCTCCTGCCTGGGTCGTGGGTGAGCTCAGGGTCCCCTCTTCTTCCTTCCAGGCTCCTGGGGCTGAAGCTGCAGTAACACTCCAAATTCTTTAAATGCCTTGAGTGAGTTTTTTCCCCAACGTTTTACCTCCAACGTGCTTTGCATACCGTCACACGTTTTAAAACCCACATATAATTTAAGGAACGTTTAATCAATAGAGTCTTGATTCATTTTTCCCTTAAATCATCAGTATTATTGTTGTGAAGAGCCCATTTGAAGTTCAGGAAGGCTCTTAAGCATTTTTAATAACCATTTTCTTCCCCCGTGTCCCATTTTTTTAAAAACTATCTTTTTGAAAGATACTTTTTCCAATGGTTGAACAAGCTCAAAATGCCAGGTTCTCAATTGCTTAAATTGTGTCCAATATGCAGTTCTGTAAGGAAAACGGACTCTTTCAGAATAATTTCACATATATTTTTTAAACCAAAGCAGTTTTTGCTGGTGGTAGTTTGAAAGTTATCTCAGAAGGACTCTTAACTCCCAGCGGTGACTTGAGGGGTCACTACCAGGGTAAGGGGGACCGGTCTCTACATCTCTTAGGCTCCAGGTACAGACACAGCAGGCCACTGTCTCCATTGGCTTAGATCCCACCTGGTTCCCATCCGCTGCAGTTCACTTATTACATCTTCCATTTCCTGAGTGCTTAGTGTGTACTAGTATCTCATGAAAGCCCTTCACATGCGTTTTCTCATGAGGTTATTATTATCTCATCGTACTGACAAGGAAACAGAGGCAGAGGGCTTATGTATTTGTTTCCGATGACTGCCGTGACAAATGATCACAAAACTGGGTTTAAAACAGCAGCATGTATTGTCTCACAATTCTGGAGAGCAGAGGCCTGAAAAACGGGGAGGCAGGGCTGGGCTCCTTCTGAAGGCCTCTGCTCCTCCCCTCTGTGAGCTGCTGGTGAGGTTGCTGTGTCACTCTGGTCTCTGCCTCTGTGTCACGTGGCCTGTGTCTTCTCGTGTGTGGTGTCTTCTCCTCTGTGTCTGTGTCTTATGAAAACAGTTGAGGTTGGATTTAGGGCCTTTCTAGATAACCCAGAATGAGCTCCTTCTTTCCAGACCCTTAATGGCTCTTGGGCTATAGAAGGTGTCATTGTCACTCTTTTGCCACATGATATAATATTCACAGGTTCAAGGACTTAGGATAGGTATTTTTTTCCTATGGGAGTGGGGAGCAATCAAACCACTATAGCTTAATCCCAGCGTCTTGGGAGGCTGAGGCAGGAGGATCAAGAGTTCAAGACCAGTCTCAGCAACTTAGGGAGATCCTAAGCAACTTAGTGAGATGCTGTCTCTAAATAAATATAATATGGGCTGGGGATGTGGCTCAGTGGTTAGGCAACCCTGGGTTCGATCCCCAGTACCTAAACAAACAAACAAACAAAAGCCCCTCAGGATTCAAACCCAAGTAATTTGGTTGGAGGGATCCCCCTTCTGTGCTCCCTGCCCAATTGCTAAGTTGCTGGGACAAGAGTGGTATAAATTGCTGAGGTCAGGAAGCTGGGTCGGGGTTTTAATTGGTCTATGCCCAAAAGGTACAGATACCCGTTCTGTGTGTTTTTAGTTCTTCCTAGTGTGGTGCAGATACTTGGATGGATTGAATTCCATCATAGAGACCCCACAGTTTACATGACTGGTGTTCTGTGCCAGGGACTGTGGTCATACTTTACAGAAAGTTACTTGGTTGCTTGGCCTCTAAGCAGAGTGTGCTCCTCTCCTAATGTGGCAGAGGGAGCTGACTGGGATGTGGGATTAAATACACTGAACCATACTAAAGGACCATATTTTTGTCAAATACCACCAATTTCGCATGGTTCAATCCCATGTTTATTTGTAGGGTATTGCCCATCAGGATTTTCATCTCTTTCCCAGCTTGCCTCCATCCTCCTGCCTCCTCCAAAGGCCAACAACAACATGTCCTGGTTTCCTGCACTCGCCTTTGATTTCAGTATGTGGCCAATCCCACCCGTCTCCTTTGCTTAGTGATTTCGGCACATCTTTGGCAGATTTGGTGCTTCGTCATGCCCCAGATCCCATCTTAATTTCAACTGTCTCCAAAGAAGCCACAAAGCAGCCAGCCCATCTTGAAGTCATCTGCTTCCACCGAGGGTTTGGGAGCATCTGTTTGAAACCAACGTATTATTTTCCTGCCTGGCAAATCAGTGGCAGGATGGTGCACGGTGCCCACTAACACAAAGTACTTACGGGTAGTGTCAAGTTGGGTCCAAGTCTAAAAATACTCCCTTCCCTTCAGCATCTTGTCTTTTCTGCAGAGCGACCCAGCTCATGACTGGAACTTTGCCACACTCTAAACATTTACACATTTAATGCATCCTGAAATATTAACCTGTATTATGCATGGGCAACAGTGTGAATGTTTCCTTTCCTGGCAAGCACTGAGTTATTGGAAATCATTTATTGAGATCTATGTTCTAACAGTGCTGAAGGGTTATTTGCATTGTTAAGGTACCCAAAAGTCAAGCTGGAAATTCTGAGGTTGGGGTTCCGTGGAGATTTGTAGTTGCTATGAACTCTCCTCCCAGGGATGGAGCTGTCAATCAATCTGTTAAGATTTATTACATGTGCACCATGCAGGTGCACCTAGAAAAATGGTTACAGTTCACAAATGTTTATTTATTGCTTGTTCTGCATATCAGTTGTGGGACAGCTCTTCCTTTTCCTCCTTTTGGGACCCAGGCTAAGGTAGCAGCTGCCATCTTTGACAATTACCATTCCAGGTAGAAAAGAAAATGAGGTAAAGCAAGGATTGACCCTTAAAGTTCTCATTGCATGGACTGAGGAGGGTCATGTACTCATGGTCAACACCTAGGAGGTGGGAGGGATCAATCCTACCACATCCCTGGAGGGAAAGTGCCAGGATGCTGGGGAATAGCCCTGTTGACTACTGGTCTCTCAGCAAGTGACAGAGTCAGAATTTGAACTCGGGGCAGACCCTCAGGTCCCTGCTATTTCCATTAGATCATGTGGCCTAGAAGATACCATAAAGCCTGTGATCCCTGGGTCTGTTGACTTCTGCAGTGGGAGGTGGTCTCACCTTGGTGGCAATGACACTGCAGTCTGAGACCAGCCCCCCTCGATCACTCTGGCTACTGCCCCCTTGATCCCACTGAACATTCATGCTCTTCATGAGAGATTGTCCTGCTTCTGCCACAAGCAGCTAGACCTGAGAAAAACCTCAGGCCACCTCCTTCCCTCAGTTCCAGGGACAGGCTCCCATGGCAGGAAGGACTCCCCGGCAGGTGACGACTAGATGTTAGTAAGAGCCTCATCAGCAAGATGGAGCAGGTAAGAGAAGCCAGCCATGATCCAGGGAACAGAGATGAGGGGTGTAAAAGACCCTGGTAGGCCAAAGGAAGCGCCATCCTTGAAAGCAGATCTATTAATTAGCTTTGGCTGCCGTAGTGAGATGCCACAGAACACACTGGGTGACTTAGACAACCAAAATTTAAATTTCTCAGAGTTCTGGAAGCTGGAAGGCCAAGGTCAAGGTGCTATCAAGGTTGTGGCAGAATCTCTCTTCTTGGCTGTCTTTGTACTGTGTCCTCACACAGCTTTTCCTCTGTTTATGTGGAGAGAGACAGAGAGAGATGAGTGAGAGAATGAGATCCGGTGTCTCTTCTTTTTTGGAAGGATCCCAGTCCTTTGGACTCCACCTTTTTAACCTCATTTAACCTCAATTGCACCCTTTAAGGCCCTGTCTCCACACGTTAGGGATTAGGACTTCAAATACGAATTTGAAGGGACACAGTTCAGTCCATGACAGTAGCAATAAGGCATTCCAAATCTGAGTGGCAGTGGAGGAGGCAAGAAGAGCAGGTTGGGGACCAGTTCCAGGGGTCATGACCTCAGTCTCATCGGCATTACCTTGGGGCTCAGTGTCTCCATCCACCTGATACCTGGATGGTGCAATCCTTGCTCAGGGCCGGCCTGTGGCCCTGAGGCCTCTTGGCCTCCTCTTTCTGAGCCTGTTTCTCCTTGGCACAGACGTGCCATTCTTAGTGACCTCGTGGAGCTGCTCCAAGAATCAGGGGAATTCATGAACATTTAAAAAATCTGGAGGTGCCCCTGAGCTGCCAGAATCTCTGTTCCCCTGCTTGTGTCCAGTGCAGACGCTGGAACCTCACAGGGGAAACGAATACAGGTGGGATGGAAGACGGTGTGGTGGAGTAACAGGGAGCGGTGGGTGACATGCTCCGTGAATCGCAGTCTCTCCACTCACCCAGAGCTGAGTGATTCAGCCTCTACCACGGGGGACAGAGAATCGTCAGTGCACACAGCTGGCATGAGGCCTGGAAAGATGATGAGCCTTGGAGACAAATGCAGGGGTTCAAATGCTGGTCCCCTCCAGGTGCGATTTAGGGCAAGTTGTTAGCCTCCCTTATCTCAGTGGTTGGGTCTCTGAAGTGGCCCCTTCCTGTGAGAATCAGGGTCAGATGGTGAGGAAGTCGATGTGCAGGATCCAGGGCCGCAGAGATCTGCATCAGCACCATGATGCCGTCTGGCCACCAGAGAAGGAACCCTTGCCTCCTTTACCACATTTCCCTGGAGTGGAGCTGTGGCTCGGTGGCCCCTGCATCCTTCTGGCAGTGTCTCCCTAAATCCCGAGTTCCACCTCCCTGAGCACCTCCATCAGTGACCCTCTCCTGGGGCCTCCTCCTCTGCCAGTCTTTAAGCTGTGGATGATGGAGAATCACAATTCTTTATCTTCGATGGGAGAGTCCTGATGGGAAGATGTTTAAATTAGACTGATGGCTTAATATTTTGTCCTTAAGGGGAGCAGTCTCCCTGCGGGCCTCTCCAGTTATGGATCACTGTAATGGCCCCTCTCAGCAGTACCTGGAAGTCATTGGGAAGAAAACAGCTCCTTCTTCTAACCTTGGCCTTCTGCGCATGCCCTTGGTTTCTGAAGAGCCCTCTGGATTTCTGGAAGCACTTCCTGCCAGCCTGGTGGTGTCATGGTTGATCCCTGTTGGGGATTAACTGGGTGGTAACTGTGGGCAGGTAGGTGTGGCTGAAGGAGGGGGGTCACCATGGATATGCCTTTAGGGTATGTTTTTTGTCCCTGGTCAGTGACTCTTTGCTATGACCTGAGATTCTTTCCCCTACCACACCCTTCCACCATGTTGTTCTGCCTCACCTTGGGCCCACAGCTAAGGAGTTGGCCATCTGTGGACTGAGATCACTGAAATCATGAGCCCTATAAACTTTTCCTCCTCTAATTGTTCTTGTCAGGTCTTTAGGTCACAGCGGTGAAAGAGCTGACTGAAACAAGGGGCATCACATGGCCCTGGCACGTGGCTCGAGGACTACTTAGTGACTTCATTGTCCTCTTTTTGTTACTCCTTCCTCCCTTGTCATTACTCTTGCAGGACCATAGGCTGTGGGTGCTTGACCTCCTC
Source organism: Glaucomys volans (assembly GCA_020662805.1). Classification (NCBI taxonomy): domain Eukaryota; kingdom Metazoa; phylum Chordata; class Mammalia; order Rodentia; family Sciuridae; genus Glaucomys; species Glaucomys volans. The sequence continues at coordinate 1,615,430 of JAJEJO010000354.1, read as the reverse complement.
TGGGCTGAAGCCCAGAGACACAGTGGAATTGATGGATGCACTGTTAGTGCTTACAGTCCAGATGGCTGGAGGTGCCACCAGGATGTCCTCAACCATCTGGGGATCCCAGCTGGCCTTTTAGTTGTATTCAAACTCAGTTTCATGGAGCTCCCACTGCTGGCTGTAGCTATTCTAGGCAGTGAGTTTAGCATAAATCACCAAATCCATTCCCCACTGTGTGCTAGGTAAGCAGTCCCATTCATTTACTCATTCGCTCTCCGTTCATTCATTCAACATGTTCATTGAGCACCTATGATACAGCATGGGGAATACAAGGGCTATGTGCTTCTTCCTGTTAATAAAATAGAAAATGGACCCTTCCTTTTATAAACTTGCAAGGGAAAAGTCATTTGTCCAGCAGAGCCGGCACTGAGAGCATGAGGAGAGATAATAGGATGGGTTTTCCAGAGGGGCACTTCCTGTGTTGAATCTCAGAGGATCCAGGGAACCCAGGCAAGCAAAGGGTGCTGTCGAGAGGAAGGGTGACTGGCAGAGGTGATGGCATGGGCAGAGGCTTTGCAGCATGGAGAGTTGTGTGATAGGACAGTAGTGGTGGTTTGGTTCCTCCTGGGGTAATATGTCAGTTGAGGGGTCATCAGAGAAGGTGGGACACTAGGTTCCTTTGGCAGTTATCTGGCAGTGGGAATGCATTCCTTGCAGAGAGCCATGAGGCAGTTCTTGAGTGTGGAACCTAGAAGGGGGCTCTGTCCCGGGACTGAGGAGGGTGAAAAATTGGGAATGGCCAACACAGAGGTGCTTGCTTCAGCCAGTTCTCCTTCCCAGCCCTCGTTCTATGCTTCTGGTCAGGGGCTTGCCAAGGAACAGCTGCTCCTAAACCCATATACCGCTTGGAAACTTCAGCAGCGAAAAGGGAATGGGAGATGACCGCTGTGCTACTCTGTCTTAGACCACAGATTCTAGAGACTTCTATGTCACCAGTTATGTAAAACTGAGCAAGCCACTCTCTCTAATCCTTATTTTTTCTTATTAATTGATGTCACGGGTAGCATCCAATCTGTAAGGACAGTACTGAGCTGGTCTGCTTGTCACACCTGACTCAAGAGGACTGGCTGAGGGACAAAGGGGGACTGAGATCCAGCCCGGGCTCTGCCCACCAAGCCGGGCATCTTGCCCCAGGTCTGCACTACCTGGTCCCTTTCATTTGCTCTTTCATACAGTAGGAGCAGACAATTGCCCTGGTCCTAGCATAGTATCTGACCCAGAGACAAGTCCTTACTTTATTTGTTTTTCATTACGAAAAATAATTTTATTTGTTTTTCATTATTAACATTCACATGAGGACCTCCTTGAGCCCAAAGTCCCAGCTTCTCCATCTGCAAATATGGAAGTGAGTTGTTTTTCTCTTCACTTTCTCCTGGGTGAGGATCATCAGTGTGATAGCGAACCCCAGGAGTGCTGAGTTCGGTGTTGACATCTATCATGCTCCAGCTGATTTGTCTGCTGTGTCTTGGGGACTGGTGGGGCTTCCTGGATGCATGATATGGGTGGTGGAGAGAGGTGACTTTCTCCACCCCAGATTTGCCACCATCATCCAAGAAAGGACCTCGGTGTGCCTTGACTGCTGATGGAGACATCATTCACACTTTCTTGATCAGTGTCACCAAGGGAGCTGGGATGCTGGAATGAATGCCCCTCTTCCAGGTGCTCTGAAGAGATGGGGTGAGGATTGGTAGAAAGGTGGGTAGTCTCTCTGCCTGGCCCAGGGGAACCATGTCCACCAAGGATCCCACCCCATCAGTGAACACGTAAAAATTTCAATCACCATCTTTTCCTCCTCCTCCTCCCCCTCATTCAACGACTTATCTTAAATGAAGCCTGAAGCTTGAAGTGAGTTAAAGTAGCTTTCAGGGCCTCCGTGACTGGGGCTGGATGAGCTTTTCAGGTCCATCAGGCAGAATCTGTTCTGGTTGGCTGCCCCATGCTCAGCCCACCTCTGAGGCCCTGACTTGAAGTCCTGGACCCCCTCTGGCCTTGGGCTGGAGTCCTGTACTTGGTGATGGGTGGTCCAAGCAGGCCCATCAGCAAGAACTGCCTCCGGTACAGCTGGCCTGTTTGCCCACAGGGGTCCCTACCTGACTTTGTCCTCACCAGCCTGACTTGCTCTCTGGAAGGCAGAGGAGCTGGTACTTCAATGCAGATGCTGGCCACCAGTCCCAGGTTCAAGGATCTCCAAGTCCGTCACTGCTTCTCTCTTCTCAAGGCCATGGCATGCAACCCACTCTGCTCTCCCCAGTGGCTATTCTGTGGCCACCTGCACTCCTCTGCCTTCCTCTGGCAGGAATATTCTTAAAGGCTTATGCAGAGGCAGTCTCTACTGCCTCTCCATCCTCGTTTCCCTTGGGGCCCAGCAGAGCGGCAAATCAGTCTTAAAAGATTGATCCATCACAGGTGCAGTAGACTGAATATTCCAAAGTCTTCCCTTGCTCCTTGTACAGGGTTGCAATCCACACCCATGTCATGGACTTATGCAGTGTCTCTCTAGAGGAATGGTGTTGTATTTATCTCTGTGGACATAGCCAGAACACCTGTTTTGGCCAATAAAGTGCTTATAGATGTGACAAAGGCAGCCTTTAATTGTATGTGCATAATTTTTCTCATAGTCTTGCAATTCTGCCATTTGTTTTGAGCAGAGAAGGGTCAGAGGAGCTGCCAGTCCTAACCCAAACTGGTCCCCATTCTCCAAAGTCAGAATCAGAGCTTCCCCAGAACATCTGTAGACTTGAGAGCAATAAATGTCATCGCACCATTGAGAGTCTGGAGCTGGTGGTTACACAACAGTATAGCAGAAAAAAAATCTGACTGCGAAGTAGGAACCAACTTGGTAAGGGGGCCAGGTTGATTTCTTTTCTAGTTCCACTGGATCCTGGAGACGGGAGAGACTAACTCTGGTGGACTCACTGTGATTACAGACATTCTACTTCCAATTGGGTCCAAGTTTCCATGGTCAATCCATTAACAAGTCCATTGGAGTCTATTGCTCAGACATAGCTCAGATTTGGGTATAATTGCTCAACTTTAGGGTATTGAATCACACCTTTGTATCACTCTGCAGGAAACTAAGCCACTCATGACCAGTCCATGGGTTACTTGTTGGTAGCCTCTGGTTCATCCACCATGAATGTAGTCCTCCTTTGACCCTTTGACATTGGCCATAACTTTCACGGGAGGATCCAAGAAGAACAGCAGTCTAATGGCACATCCTTTTCTCTGATCAGTGTTGCTTTGGTTTTGCTAAACAGTAGGATCTGACCAAGGAAGCAGGAGAATGAGAACCAGGGCCTTTGAGTTTGAATCTTGTCCCTGGTTTGACTTTCAGGATGACACTGAGTGAATCACTTCTCTCTCTGGTCCTTAGTTTTCCCATCTGCATGATGGCTTTACCATTAACAGGTTGAGAAGTGGAGGACCTGTGAATGAATTAGCTAACCTCTCCGTGTGCCAGCATCCTCCTCTGTAAAAATGGGCCACTGAAGCTCACCTGAGAGAAACCAGGACTGAGTGAGTTGATGCCTGAAACCACCAGCCTACTGCCCGACACTGAGTCTAGTGGCTCCTCATGGTGACTCCTGTTGTGGTTGCTAATTATTAACAATGATAGTCAGAAAAAATGACCTGGAATTCAAAGCAATGACATGGATTAGCAGACTATGTCTAGAATCAGGTAAAAGAAACTTGCTTGAAACTCTCTTGAAAAAAAAAAAAATAGATCCATATAACTTGGAACCAGGGTCCCACAGACAGTATTCTGTCTCTATCTCTCTTCCTCACTGTCTTCTCACCCCACTCCCTCCTGGCTTTGCCTGAAGGATGCCCTTTATGCCTTTAGAATATGATCAGTGCTAACCCAAACAGAAACGAGGTGGCTTCACTTCCACAGAGGGATTCTGACTGGCTGCCCTTGGACCATTCACTGGTGCGGGGGATAAAGAACCGATTTTGGCTGAGTCTGGCTATAAACCATATCCAGAGCAGGTGTGTGTGAAGGGTAATGTCCTCCATATTTCTTCTAGAACCAAGTGATGCAGGGCAGGTGTGGCTTTCCCAAAGAAATGGGCCAGGATGTCCTAAAGACTCTGCTTGTTCTGTTCAGGATGTTGTGCAAAAGCCTTGTTGAAGTTTGAATATGATTTTTCCTCTTTGCAACTCATATTGAAATTTAATGTCTATGATGAGATTTAGGGAGAAGGGACCAGGTGGGGACTTTAAGAGGTGATCAGGGCTCTGTCCTCCTGAATGGATTAATGGATTAATGAGTTATCTCAGACCCAGGTCTGCTATTAAAGCCACTTTGGGAAGGTCTCTGGCAAGCTCTCTATCTTTGCTATGTGATGCCCCGCACTGCAGGAAGACCATTAGCAGATGTGGCCCCTTGACCTTGCACTGGAGCCAGGAGTCAAAATAAACCTCTTTTCTTTTTAACCTACCCAGTCTGTGGTATTGTGTTATCAGCACAAGAACTTGGGCTAAGTCAAGCCTCAGGTTACTTTTCTGGGTTTGTTGTGGGTTTCCTAGACAACTTGGGGAAGGGGTAGACCCCAACAGGCTCTTTGCTGTAAGAATGACTAATATATATTGCCAGGGAAAACCACGTCCTTGCTAGATTCACTGCAGCAGTGACATTTGGGACAAGGAAAGTGAGGCACAGATTTACCTAACACAGAACTGTGCCACACCTACGTAGAGAAAGCAGGGGCAGGCTGTTGAGCAACATGGTGGCCTGCCTGTGTTTAAATGGTGGGAGGGGGGCCGCGCTCATGATGGGAGCTGGTTAGCCAGGAGGTCTCTCTTCCTGCGCCTTCCCCCCATGACTTCTACAGTTTACCCCGGTCTCTGCCCATTTGGACTCCACTCTTCTCTTTGGCCTCCCACCTCCCTCTAGCTGCCTCCTGTCCGGGTCCCACAGCTGCAGGGGCTGTTCACAACCCTCTGCCGATTCTTCTTACCCAAGGGAAGGGCCTCTCAACAGCCTCATTTTGTTTTTATTTATGCAGTCCTTCATAATCTTGCTTTTCCTCTCTGCTTCAGACTAATTCAAACACAGACTGGCGGGTGATTGGCCCGATTTGAATCTTACCGCAGACTTCTCTCAGTCATGTGACTTTGGACTTGACATTCACCCTTTCTGGAGCTCAGCCTCTTTTAAAAGTTAACTTTGTCCTCTCCCTCCCTACTGTCTTATCTTCATTCCTTTCATTTCTTCCCTTTCTCCTACTTTTTGGTACATTCTTACTCTCTCTGGTTCCATTCTCCATTTCTTTCTTCCCTTCTGCCTCTTCTCTCCCTCTCCGGCACACACACCTCATGGCACTGAGATATACTACACATCACAGAGCGGGACATCCAGAGACAGAGGCCTGGAGGGGACCTTCCCACGTGCCTGTTGCCTTGTGCTCTGTGCTGTCTTGGACTCCTGTTGTATGATAAAGACTCTCTGGTTTTCGTCTTGGGTTCCTGGCATAGAGATAAAACTCTTGGAATTTCTTGAGCCATGAGAGCATCTTTGTTATTCACAAACACCTTGGATCACATTTAAATTTATGCTAAGGGATGTGGTGACTCGAGATGGGGGCTGGTTCCCAGAAAAACCAACTTTGTGATTTTAAGATTGGAGCTTGGAGTCAGTCTGGCTGTCAGGGAGCAGAGGGAGGCTGAAGACAGGGTTATCAGCCGAGCCTGTATCAGTAAGGTTTTCAGGGGAAAGCTCTAGATCTGGAAGCTCAGTGAAACTTCCTGTGGTGTCTGGATTGTTCCTCTGACCAGAGACTCTTATTCACTCTGAAAACCCATGCAGATGCCTGGCCCTTTGAAGCCTTTCTTGCTCAACTTGGGGAGATTTTTCAGACAGTGCAAGTAGGGAGAATCAGACAACCAGGTCTCACACTCCTCACCAGCTTCAACAGCACCAACTCTGCGTTTTACCACCCCGTATCTCCCACTTTCAGGGGTTCTTCAGGGTCTTTGCAGAGAGGAGCAAGGTATTTTCTGGGGTCCAGGCCATGAAGACGAGGCCAAGATCATCCTGCAAGGAGTGCGGCAGACCTGGGGTTTAGCTGCCTTGCATCAGTGACTTGTCTGCAGAGGAAAATGAAGTGAGAAATGCACTCACAAAAAGCAGAGTTGGCACGACAAGCAAATTTACAGAGAGAACTGCATGTCAGTGGGAATAATAAGACCAGCGTGGTTTAGAAGGCAGCAGATGGGAAAGAACACATTTTGTCAGTCAGAACTCGGTTTATCTAACAGCCTTGTGTTAGCTCAGTTTACCAAATATTTCCCCATGATCAGTGGGGCGGCCAGACTCCAGGCCACCTGGGAGCCGGATGACAGCACGGAAGAGGTCAGGGCCAGGGAGGGAGGCAGGCTGGGAGGACAGTGGTTCCAGGGTTTGCCCACATAGCCCCTCCCTTTGAAGGCTCTTGCTCTGCTCTCCCTTCCTCCTTCTCCTCACTCCTTCCTTCCTTCTCAAACTATCTCTGGAGCTCCTGTGCTGTGCCTGAGTCTAGGTGACATCATGGTGATGATGACGATAAAGATGATAATGATAAGAAATTGTGCTAGCTGACACTTACTAGGGTTTAGCGTGTGACAGGCACAGCCCTTTGTGTTTCACTTGTATTCACTCATTTAGTCCTTATGAGCTTGTCAACGTCGATTGTTATGTTGTCTATTTTCCAGATGAGGGAACTGAGAAACAGAATAGTTAAGTCTATTATCCAAAGTCACACAGCTATTAGACATGCAGAAAAGAGTGAGGAACATGGCTGCCAGCTTGCTTGGGCTCCCATAGGGCAGATGTAGGGAACAGTTTTGAGCATCAAACAGAATGATGTAATATTCTTGAGCCCATGGTTGGTAATGGACCAAGGGCAGGGGGAGAGAAAGAGAGAGAGCAAGCATATGAGTGCTAGCTCTTTTTAACAGAAGGATTCTAACTAATGAACATAAAAAGAATGAGGAAATGTATGATTTTGCTTCTCCAGTGTGGTCATGAATTCAAGCGAGGATCACAAAGGATGCTGAAGCCACCAGAGAATGGCATATCCATATGGTTTCCAAGATCAACCTCAAACTACAAAGGTATAAAGGGACCTCTGCAGCAGAGAGATCTGGTGGTCCCAACTTAACTGGATGATCACACACAGCATCACCAGGCTTGGGGAAACCCGACATGGTGGCCTTCTTGTAGGGTACAGAATGAAGGGAAAGGCATCAGGCACAGGGTGTTCCTGCCTAAAAGATGTCTAAGGAGAAAGCAAGATGCAGATTTGCAATGTGAAACATTTTTTCAAGACAAATAATCTGGACTCTTCAAACAAAAAAGAAAGTCACAGTCCACGAGAAACACACAAAAAAGGAATTGGCGTGCTTAAGTTGTGTATAGGTGTGTGTGTGTATGTTCAGGTTGTGTATAGGTGTGTGTGTGTATGTTCACCTGAACATACAGGTAGGCATGTATATGAATGTGCATGCATGTGGGTTTACATATGCATGTGTGTATATTTGGAATAGCATATAGAAATACACACACATGCTCACACATGTACACCTGCATGTACATGTGGGCATGCATATATGCACTGTGTATATGCATGTATGTATATTAGCATGTGTGCACATGCATGTGTGCATATGTATGTATGTATCTATATGTGTGTATATATAGAGAGACTACATTTAAAATGAATTTATAAAATTACAAATTTCCTTATGTGACTATACAGGAGAATGTCCTTATTTGGAGATTCAGGCTGAAATGCTTTCAAATATTTTACACAGCACCTGCACTCACACCTACAAAGAAAACACAGAGAACATTGTTAATTAGTGATCAAATGAAAGGGGTATGAGAGTTTATTGACTTTTCCTTCAAATTTCCTATAGGTTTAAACATTTTCAATGGAAACACTTCAGGAAAATGTAAGGGAGGAGCATCTGGCAAGAGCTAGTATATCACCCGAGTTCTGACAGTGACCTTGGGGGGTATGCGGCATGGTTGCATGGGAGTTTCCAAGTGTACCCACACTTAGAGAGTTAAATGGTTCTCCAGGGTGGGTATGGGACGACTTGGTGACCCTCCCTAGAGCAATCACACTCAGCTCTTTCAGTTGAGTCTTTTGTTTTGCCTATCCACATCCCTGACCTGCCCATATTCTGTCTCTTGACTTCTTAGTGTGAAAGATGAGGGTTCAGCTGTCTCTCATTCTCACACATTCTTTTAATTCCTCATCCTCTCTATAAATTATATCATGATTTTCGCTGGTTTGGCCTTCAGAATTGACATTCTTTGGGCCATGAACATGGAATCCAAAACTAAGCTGTCAGTCATGCTACTGTGTCTCTTTTCCCCTCAGTGGTCCCAGGACAGAATTGTTTAAAGAGATGAGATGTCATATATATCTGAATGTAAGAAGGGGAGATTAGGGAGCTTGGGGTAGAATCAATGATTCATATCTAGGATCTAAGCTTATGAAAAGAGAACAGTGATTACATCTGGGATAAGTGGAAAAGTTGGGACAATAAATAAAGCAATCATGGTTCCCCTCTCCCAGGTGGGGGAACAACAGGGAGTGGAGCATTTGGGAGTCACAGGATGATTTGGTGAGTCAGGGGCAGGATGCTTGCAAGGAGCAGTAGTGGTCGTGGTCTGGGTCCTGCCCTCAGCCCATGTTGGCCGAGCGCCCTGCCCTGACTGCTCTGCTCTCAGTCTTGACTCTCAGACCCTAGGAGAACTAATGAGGATTTCCCAGGCTTAGGGTGCCGAGTCTTTGGGTTCTCCGCAATATAAAGCCCCCTGCTTGGAGTCCCTCCCTGGGGTCTGAGCTTCCTCCTCATCCTCTCGCTTTCCTGCCACCAATGTCCTCACCTACCATCTCCTTCTTCATTCTCTTCATGTTTATTGGTTTATTTATTCAAAAAATAAATTTCCTGTCATTTCAATGGGATTGAAGAGGGAGAAAAAGTAATTGTGGGTGGAAAATTCACCTACTACCCCAAAACTCCCTTCCTTTTCAATTTTCTAATTGAAAAGGAGTATTTTCCTCTCTTCTTCATTTGTAGGCAAAGTCTAATCTTCCCAGTGCTTGCAGGGCATTGGCAGGCACCTTGGCTCACTTTGGATTCCAGGCTTCTCTGAACTGCAGAGCGAGGCTGAACCCCCTAGTGGTGGTGCCCCTGGTCCCCGATCCCCTCTGTGTGTCCTTCCTCGGTGCTGGGAGGCAGTTTCACTCTTCCTCCCTAGAGCCTACAGCATGGTTCCTTCCTTTGCTTTAAGGGATTCTACATTCTACATTCGTGTGTTACATTTCTGTTTTGAAGTTAATAATTGGGACTAGGCATCGGGGTTGGGGGACGACAAAGAATGAGCGGAGAGTGGCGCAACCCTGGGCGGCCCCCTTGACTCTGGATCCTCCAGCTTGTTGCTGGCCGCAGAGGCTGCTCTCTTTTGAAGTGGCTTTCTGCTCTGGGAAACATTTAATGAAGGCGCACTGCACACAGGGCTGGAGGAGGTGCCGGACCTGTTGGCCTCCCTTCTAAAGTGTGCTGCCCCTGGTTCTGGAACAAAGAGCCTAGAAGCGCAGGGAGGGATGGTGGGGGGTTTGGGGGCACCAACCAGGCGCGTCCTCTCCTTGAGGTCAGGTTGGCACTGGCCTTTCTGGCCTCTGCGGCGCTGACCCCGCTCTTGGGTGTCCACATTGTCTCTCCTGAGACTGCCTCTGGTTTTGTGATCTGCAGAATGAAACATTGCCTCCTGCTGTCTGCTCTCCATCCCTCCCTCCCTACTCTGCCCTGGCATCTTTGTTCCATCCTCCTTACAGGGCGGAACACAGGTCCTCCCTGCCATGTGGGCTTTCCATCCACAGTTTTACCCAATCCCATTTAATTGCTTCTCACCCAATTTGGTTTGAGAGACAGAAAACCTCCCCACTCCTATTTTTTCCTATGAGCTCTTTCAGGTTGTTCCTGTATTGCTTCATCTTCAGCAGGGAGGGGCTCACCATCTTCCCCAGCTTGCATCTGCCCAAGGACTGAGCCCTCTTTCCAGCAACATCAGGGGCAGCTCAGATGAAGGATGCTCTTTCTTAGAAACCCAGAGACGTCGATTCAGCACAATCCTTCACTGGCTCTGCCTTAACAAATAGGACAAATACAGTCCAACGTAACCCAAGTGGGGCATTTGCCAAATGTTGGCTGGTTGTCTGATCCACGTCATGCCCAGTGCCTGCCTCTCTGGGCTTCCAGTCCGCCACTCTCCTGGTGAGACTGAATATTTGCAAATGCCAGACTTAGTTTTGTTCCTTACTTATCTCATGTCACTTCATCCCTCTGTTCACTGGATTGATATGTATCAGGAGTCTGTTGTACACCAAGCATTCTCTGAGATCTGCACTGTCTGATTGTTCTATCATGAGAGTCTCATTTGTAATTTTCTTCTAGTCACATTAGGAAAGGTTAAAACAAAGGTGGAATAAATTTGGATAATTTCTTTTAACCCAATGTTTCTAAAACACCATCAACACGTAGTGAATGCAGAACGGTAAGGTAGTTTACACCATTCTTTTGTACTAAGTGTTAGAAATTTAGTGTCTATGTTGTTTTTATCTCATTTGTGACTACTGTATTACAATGTGTGACTCCAGGCCATGAAAACTCATCTGAGCAGGGCATATAGAATATCTCCCCTCGTGGAGTTTACACTCTTGATGGAAAGAGATCCAGTGAACAACACAACAATAAGGTCTATAATCTCAGTGGTCACACTTTCTGTGTCAATCCATCTGCATCCTATTAAGCTCCAAGCACCTGTGGAGTGTTTGTGTTGAGGGTCCTTGTTAATCCTGTAGGATAAAGGTTTGAATCTCACCTCTGCCCCTTACCTGTGGCAGGCAGATTAGTGGTGTCCCAGTGATGTCCGTGTTCTGATCCCTGGGACCTGTGAATATGTTACTTGACATGGTGTGAGGGACTTTACAGAGTGGTTAAGGTTCAGGAGCTGGAGACGGGGGGAGATTATCCTCAACTGTCTGGGAGGGCCTAAAATTTAATCAAAATACTTTTTCACATGCCACTTTTTCTTGCTACCGAGAATGGGAGAGAGGGCAGCAAGAGCAGGACATGGCCCCTATTACTGGCTTTGAAGATGGAGTTGGGGCCAGGAGCCAGGAATGTGGAGGCTTCAAGAAGCTGGAAAAGGTGAGAAGTGAGCCTCTAGAGAGGAATAGGACCTTGCTGACACCTTGATTTTAGCCTGGAGAAACCGGTGTGGAATTTCTGACTTATAGAACTGTAAGATAATAGATGCATGGTGCTTTAAGTCACTATATTTGTGATGATTTGTTATGGCGGCAATAGAAAACTAATACACCAGCTTTGGGAGGAAGTGATGAATAATTCACCTTCCTGAGATTCAGAAATAAGTTATACCTAACTCATGGGATTTTTCAGGAGATAAAAATGAGGTACCAGCTATAAAATGATTAGCCCAGTGCCCAGCTCATCATGTAGGTTCCCTTCCTGTCACTTAAAACTGCACGTGTTGCTACGATTTCCCAAAGTGGTTGGTCTGGAGCAGGGCCTCCATCAGCATTTGTTGAATGGATTTGGATTGGACTGGCCTCCTATCCTGGCCTTCTATGACATGCTTGTCAGCTTCTTAGAGATCATCAGCTCCATTATTTTCCAGAGTGTGGAACCCAAGTGGATTTGGGTGGCATACAGTCAAACACGTTTTACTTGAGTTGTTATGCATTTTAATGTGCATTGGGAAAATATGGCTGGCAGATCAAATCCATTATTCACAGGTAAAGGACAACGGAGGGAATCCATTTTTAAAAAGTGTTATGGAAACACCTGTTCCCATGGTGAGTGTGGTAGATAAGAGACTGAACCCCACTCCCTCATTCTAGAGATGAGGAGTCTGAGGCTGAGACTGATGTACAGGTTGGATTTGACAAGGGCAAAGTTTTATCTTCCAACTCCCTGTTCTTGCTCGGTCAGATGCTCAGCTCTTTTGAGTTGTACCAGCCTTTTAGATTTCTTAAAAACCATTTCCCAATCTCAAACACATACAACTTTTCCAGTGAATCTGCCTTGTGGTATAGAATTAAGAGGCATCTTTGGTTTAGTCTGATCTCAGCTTTACTTATTGGCTCATCAACAAAGGACATAGGACCTTGGCATTAGTCTGAACTCTTTTTGGTTGTTAAATACTCAAATCTGACCACAGTCACCTTAGGCAGAAGGGATATTTGTTGGCTCAGGGATGACGAAGGAGCATGAAAAATCAAGCCATGGGAGGGTAAGAGACACCACTGGACCTGAGCAGGACCAGGGCAGACTCAGACACTGCCATCCCTCTGTCATCTCCTCTTTCCCTTGTGAATGGCTGTATCTGGCCTTCATGTCAGAGATAATGGAGAGGATCTGGCTCTATTTTCTAGTTCCAAAGTGAAAATTCCAGAGAAGGACTCCTGTTTGTCGGTCTCATGTTGAATGTCAAACCCTGGGCCAATCAGCTTTCTCAGTGGAGGTGGAGTGGGGCCACAGCCAAGGAAGACCAAGGCCACCTTCTCTCCAGCCACAGTGTACTGCTATGCAAAAGGTGGTGGTGGCGAGGCATAATGGGACCTAGCCAGAGGCAACCTCTGGAGCTCAGGGTATACAAAGCTTGTCAGCAGAATTCAAACCTCACTTTCCCGCTTACTGTCTTTTATTTGCCTTGAGGATACTTCCAACTTCTCTAAGCCTCAGTTCTCCCAACTAAAAAAGCAGCAATTGTGATACTTATTTTGTAAAGTGTTGGGAGGATTGTGGGACATACCAGGTGAAAATATCTGGTGCACAAGAGGGGATCAAAAAAATTTTGCTTCTTTCTTTCCCAAGTGGCCAATTTTTTCTCCTAGATTTTTACTTAAGAAGCAGATTTCTCAGCTCGTGATTGAAATCCTTCTCTTATTATTTTTTTCTGTTGATTGGAAAGAAGCAAAACTAGCTCCATGCTATAATTACTTCTAAGACTGGTTTTAAAACATACTGGGTTCATGATAATTGGGGAACACCTCGGACATCAAAAAAATATATATAGGTCATGCTAATAGTGATTGCTGGAGTTCTTGAAATAAAGATGATCGAAACTGTCTTGGGAAACCACATTATGCAAAATGCCAGAATGAGTGGGGAGAAGATGGCGAGGGAAGGCATCGGTTTCTCCTGGGAATATTGCCTCAGGAGGTGGCATCAAACTGTGGTCACAAGAGCTGCAGGGCTTGACATGGTCCAGGGTGGATCTCTTCCTTCAGAAGAGACTCAGGTCTGTTTTCTTGCAGGACTTTTGGGCGATGGCCTCTGACACTTCACAGATTTCTGAGGACTGACCCGACTGTGTAAGAAGGATATGAAGAAAGGCTTTTGCAATAGAGGAAACTCATTTCTCCAGGAGACAAGGAGAACTTGGGTCATATAGACACTACCTGCTGGGGAAAAGAAATTAAATTCTGTCCTGACAGTAGACTTAGGAAAAGGAAAAGGATAATAGACATGGGGTGCAAAGAGTAGAGAAGAGGTCATGAAGGAGCAGGGCAAGAGGGAAGCACTGAGGAGAGATCCCAGCCCTTCACTCAGGCCTGCATCCTGTCATCTGTCAGCCATCCACACATCCAGTCTCCTGTCCATCCACCCTGTGACATGCATAATTCAGTTCTTCTGTTGCTCTAAGATGGCAGCAGAGTTAATTAGTCAATGCTGGAAAAATGGAAATAAATTAGGTAAGGCCTTTGCTGTCTCACTAAGTTCATAGCCACATATTTTATACAATGCGCAATGCAGAAAGGAAGATTTGGTTCTGTACACATACAAATAAGAAAACAAAAATATTTAGAATACATAGCACATCCTCAAAAACCTGCTCTATCAACGCAATTATCCTTGCTTTTTTTCCCCTTTGCCTGAGCTTTGTTCTACAAATAGCATTCTGATTCCTCTGGGAAAATTTACCAGCTTCAGCTCGAATTGGGGTGCACAGAACAAGAATTTTTCCTGAAGTACTGCTTGCCCACTATTTCCTCACCCTTCGAAAATATTGCATTCTGACCTGCTTTCTAGAAGGAGACAGTCGTCTGGTTCCAAATCACCAACTGTGAGTGACAGAATGGGTGGTGGAAAGGATGCTCATCTCAAGCATTCCAAGGCCCTCCGATTCTTCCACCTGGGGACTTTGTGTGCTTTGGCCTTTGCGTTGATGTCAATGAGGAACATTTCCTATTCCCCTCACTCCAGAAGAGGGAATGTTCCATGGTAGCTACATCAGAAAAAGTGTGAATGAGATGCTTCATGCAGTTTTTTTTTTTTAAGTCTTCATTGCCCATATAAAATGCTAACAATGACCAGGACATTCAAAGGACACCAAATGTACCTGAATGCAGAAGGAAAGGCCATGTGTGGCCCTTAAAAAGTGTCTGAGTATACCCCTAGTATGCCAAGCTCTGAGATCACTGACAATCAAGATCTGGCCTTGCCCCTGAGGAACACATGCTCTAAGGGTGAGTTGAGCCTGTGTGCCAGTTACGGTACCATGAGATGCAAGCTGGTGCCAAGGATGGAGTCAGGGAGGGTTTCCAGGTGAACAAGAGTCCAGGGCCATGAGTGGGAACAAGATGGGTACAGGAAGATAAGGAAGAGAGAACTCAGCTTGAGAGATGTGAAGGTGTCAGCTGTGAGTGATGGGCTTGAATTTCAATGGGTGGGCACAGCTGGCCTCTGGGGTCCAAATGAAGAGCAAAAGTCAAGGCCTTGAATATTAAGCTGACGTGTTGTGGTTTTATCCAGAACATAAAGCAATTTCAAGTGGTATGAAGGGAGGGAATGCAGAGTTGTCCTGGTTTGAGTTTCTCTGAAAGTAGGGCCTAAGGTGAGGACCTGTGTGTGTGTGTGATTTATTTGGAAGGTGATCCCAGGAAATGCACCAGGTGAGGTGTGTAAAAGTGACACAAAGAATAAAGGACAGCAGAAACCATATATGTTATGGAGCTGGCAATTGGCATGAGCAAGGCAGATCTCAGACTTGCTGAGGGTCCTTTAATGAACTGAGTAGAATTGCCCCAGAATTGTCTCACTGAAGAATGGAAGAATGGGAGCCATGGCATTTGTGTACTGACTCACATCCTTAATTGGTCGAATGTTGAATTCAGAGCCAAGAATTCCTTGCACTTTGGGCAGCAACTGCCCTTGGGGTTAGGTGGCTTTTGTAACTTTGGAGGAAGCCCAGAGGTAGAAACCCAGAGTGGTATCTCAATGTGTTCCTGAGGTGGGACATTGGATGGGCACATGGATCGGTTCATCACTGCTGCCCTTGGCTCAGCTGCCCCTTAGGGATGTGAGGCATCAGATGCACAAATGATCAGGATTGTTGTTTAGAATGTCACTTTGGTCTCAGTGAGGTGTATGGATGGGAAGGGGCAAGACTGTTGAAGACAAACTTGCTCTATAGGAGAAATTCTCTGGTTGTTATCTCAAGTCTCATGAAAGCTATGTGATTTGAATATTTCTTGGCAAGTTTGGTGTTGCTATAGGACCAAGCAGGGGAGTAGTAGGATTTGGTCAATCCTGGAGGAAGGCAAAGGTAAGAGGGCAAAGTTAGTCTAGTCTATCTTAAAATATGTTTTTCTCTCATCTCATTGAATCTTGAAACTTTTATCCTTGAAAGTATTCAGCAACAATATAAGTAAGGTCAGATACCAAGGAAGCAATTATAATTTTGACTATCCTCTTTTTCTAGAACCTCTGGAAGGCAGGTAAATATTTATGGAGTTATAAAATCTCTTAGTTTTAGAGTTGAAACTTCTATCTTATTGCCATGGTACAATCAGGCCCTCACCTTGTTTGGGGGGGAAATTAAAGATTAAATCAGAGCTTTCAAATATCCTGTGGGGTATATTGCTATAAATGTGGATCCATATCAGATGCCTTTGGTCTCGAGAAAGAAAGGTTACTCATATTTTATTTTTCATGTGGAGGAATAACATCAAGACCCTACAGGGCTTTGTCCTTTATATTTCCAAAGTCTACCATGTAATTGAGGTAATTCTTTCCTTTGCATTTTCTACCTGCTGTTTGGAGGAAATAGCTCTTCATCATTTTGAAAAGCATCTTTCCTTAGACTCCATGACACAGAAATTCCTTGCCATTCCCTGGTCATAAAAATGGTGTAAATCTCAGGAAAAGCAGGGTCAACATAACTACTAAATTTTCACTGGAAGTGCTTGGGCCATGACTGGACTTGGATAGAGCATAATTCTGTTTCCTGAAATGAAGTTGTAAAATTATCTGTAATTACCAGCGTGTTCTTTGAAACACCAGGCTGGAGGATTGCAAGTTCAAAGCCAGTCTCAGCAATTTAGTAAGGCCCTACGCAATTTAGTGAGACCCTGTCTCAAAAAAAAAAAAAAAAAAAATTAAGAAAGGGCTGAGGATGTGGCTCAGTGGTTAGGCAACCTTGGATTCAGTCCCCCAGTGCTTCCTCCCAAAGAAAATCCTTACATGTAAATTACATGTGTCTGCATTTTAAGTTCTACCTTTTCTGTCTCCTCAGAAAGAACACTTAATATACGTGGATTACAGAGTGGGCTACCATTGATGCCAAAGAACTGTGTCTGACCTCCTTCTCTCCGTGTGACCTCTCCCTTACGTGGTGGCTATTTTTAGAGTCTTTTCTCTGCAGACAGCTGGTTTAATTTTCCTCGTTCAATAATCCCAGTCTGTGATGATTGAATAAAACACTCAAGGCCTCCTTTCAAGGAGATTTTCATGGGATTCCAAGCAGTGCATGTAGTAGGTGCTTGATAAACATTTGTTGAATAAAGAAATGAATGAATGGGATAAAGGGAGATGCGAGGCATTGGCAAAGATGGCATTAAAATATTAATGGTGGTTAGAACAAGCTAAATAATTTGTAGGACTCAGTGCAAAATGAAAACACAGGGCCCTTTATTAAAAAATCTGTGAAGACACTGGGCATGGTGGTATAAGCCTATAATCCCAGTGACTTGGGAGGCTGAGGCTGGAGGATTGCAAGTTCAAAGCCAGTCTCAGCAATTTAGTAAGGCCCTATGCAATTTAGTGAGACCCTGTCTCAAAAAAAAAAATAAATAAATAAAAATAAGAAAGGGCTGAGGATGTGGTTCAGTGGTTAAGCACCCCTGGATTCAGTCCTCCAGTGCTTCCTCCCAAAGAAAATCTATGAAGAAATTCAACGCAGTGACAGCAGAGCATTGACTGAACCCAGGCACCTTCTAAATGCAAAGTCCTTTGTGACTGTGCAGTTGGATATCCTTGAAGCTGTTCTCAACAGTGATTGTCTTTGAGGACAGAAATTGTGGCGTAACTATTCCATATTTAAAAAATTCTACAATGTGAGTAATTTTAATAATGAGAGAAGAAGCTCTTTTAAACTAAACCTACAGAACACGAGCAGCTGTGTGTATGCTGGACCAGGAGTCAGGAGATCTGGATTTGAATCTTGATCCTTAAGCACGAGATCCTGAAGGAAACTGGGGCAACCTCCCTTTCCTGTCCAGTATCATTATTGGGATGGTGAGGAAGAAGTCCTAATCACAGGCCTCCTAAAGCCCTGTGATTCCTGGGTACTAAGATGATCACCAAGAAATCCTGCCCTGAGAGATTCTTGGATCCAAGGTTAGAAGAGGGTGTCGGGCAAAGTCTGCCAAGATTTCCTGCAGGTTGCCCTAGGAAACACTCCTGGCCAGGCTGTCAGGAGCAAAACCCTCTCCCTCTCTGCAGAAGCTGCAGGTCTCCAGGGGGACACACGCTTTGTGTGATTCTCAGCAGAGCAGAAAAACCAGGCAGCCCTGTGCCATTTGAACCCAACCCTGTAGCCCAGGGTGGGGGCTGTCAGGGAGGGAGCGATCTGCGGCTGGCGGTCTCCTGTTTTCTTACAGCAATTGCATGAAGACTACAAATATTTGAGCTGATTGTACTCGCTTACATGAAGCAATGAATCATCTCGTGATGAGAGGCCTGAAATATGCTGGGATGAAATTAACGTCAATTGAAACAGAAAATGGATTCCAACTCCCACCGCAGTGAGCTTTAGGAGACCCGCTCCCCGCGTGGAGCCGGCGGCTGCTATTCTTAGTGGCAAAAAAGCCCATGTCACCGCTGTTGCTTTTTCTATTTTTATTTTCATAAAAAGCTTCTTTTCAGCTCCTCCTGTGGGGGTACCTTCTAATCAGGAACCTTGTTTGGTTTGGGCCCCTTTTTGACTTCTTGGATCTCTGGGGATTTAAAAAAATATATATATGTATGTATATGATATATATTTATTTATATATATGATATATATATAAAATATATATATGTATATATGTATATTATATATATATATATATATGAAGGAAATGAGAGTAGACCTTGAGAGTCTAAAGGAGAAGAAAAATTAGGTATGTCTTCCCCAGAAAGCAACTTGAAGTTCACATTTCTCCTAAATGCTACATGAAGCGGGGGTTAATGAGTGAAGTGGCTTCCAGAGGGTGGTGAAACAATTTTCAAATATTAACCAGTGTCTCCTTCTTTCCTCTTCTTTCCTCTTCCACTCATGCATTTCCTTACTGGCTTTTGAATTTCAAAACTATAGGCCTCACAGGAAGCAGAAGGAACCCAGGTCTGGAGGTAGATTGGGGAGGATACGTGGTGGGTCAGGGCCAGACCTCCTATTGTAGAATCAGAACTGCACCAGGCTCCATGGTACACGCCTGTAATCCTAGCAGCTAAGGAGGCTGAGGCAGGAGGGCTGAGAGTTCAAAGCCAACCTCAGCAACTTAGTGAGATCGTAAGCAACTTAATGAGACTCTGTCTCCAAAAAAAAAGAAAACAGAAAGAAAGAAGGGCTGGGGATGTGGTTTGGTTTGGTTAAGCATCCCTGGAACAAAAAAAAAGAGAAAAAGAAAAATAGGAATTTGCTAGGCCAGGGAGAGAAGACCTACAAGGAAATGGACAGGAGTTGACATGCTTTTGATAGTCTGACAAAATCTCAGGGCTCCAGAAGTCCTTTCCAACCTGGAGTCCCCCAGTAGGAGCTCTGACATCTGTAGCTACCTGTGTCATTCATGAGTTCTGGGCTCTGTCCCCTGTGTCCTTCCCTTGCTGATGACTGTCCGCAAACCTCCACTGACCTGCAGACATGCCCCAGCCACCTGCTAAGGCATCTGGGTGGTGCAAGTCAGACCAGCATCAGCCCAGATTCTCCAGGCAGGGAGGCCAGCTCTGGAAGTCAGAGGGACCCAAGGGGTGCCAGCACTGAACTTTGCTGAGCTGCAATTGTCTAGAAGGGAAATGAGGACAAAGCAATGGACTCAATGAGGCTGGAGACCACACTCAATTAGAGAACAGGAAAAGCTCTTCGCTCCATGCTCAATGTGTGGTTGCCAGCTGGTTCATGGTAACTCTGATGCTGTGACGAGCATCCCGGCAGATGTTCCTGGGCTCTGGCTTGTGTGCCAGGACAGTGCCACAGCTTCACTCAAGCGTTATTCTGACTCTGCCTGGCATAACATGGGAGTGGAATCCACTTAAGTGAAGAGGTCTCGGGGCAGAAGCTTTTGGAAACCATGACAACTTTTTTTTTTTTCAATGAGATATATCCTAGAAGCATGAAAACCCAATCTTTGAAAGAAGGGTGGACCTCAACCTTATTGGCTGGCTTGGGGTGGTGTTTAGGGGATCAGCTCCCTTGATTTGAGTCTAAATTGGACACTTAAGAGCTATGGCGAATGGCTCACCTTTTGTAGCCCTTCGTGACTCAGTAAACTGAGAATAGTAATGACACCTAATTCATGGGTTATTGTGAGGATCACGTGAGTCAACTCCTGTAAAATACTTAGGTGAATGCTGGGCACATGGGCAGAGATCAGGAAGGGTGGCTACATCCATCGCTCCAGTATCTGTTCCTTCTCTATCTTTGTCTGGGTTTGGCTTACTGATCTAATTAGGTTTTCCAGAGGGCAGAGATTAAGGCTTTTCTTTGGCTTCTGTAAGGAAGAGGGCTTTCTACATGGGATCTTGGACCTAGAAGTGGACCTAGACAGCCATATGGGGCTGAACCTGCTCTGGAGAGGAGTCCACTCTGGACTCAGCCTCTTCTTTCTTCCCACCTCTTGGCCTTTTGGCTTCCTCACCTTCTCCTCTGCCCCTCCACATCTCCCACCACAGAACTTGGTTTCTCCATATCTCTCCATATGTCTTCTTCCATCTTTAAGAGTTCCATGAGGTAGGCTCCAGAAGAAGCTTAAATAAGGATTCAAATGCAAGTGGTTATTTGGGAGATGATTTCAGGAAATACCAGAAAGTGAGTGGGTGTGGGAGGGAAGGAAAAACAAGAAGCAAATAAACGATGTTTTAACAAGCAAGTGGCCACTCTGGACAACTGGAGCCCAGTCCCTTTTTGGGAACTCAAGTCATTGGTGTCCAGAAAGTGCCTTGAAGGCCATCTACACAGGGGTGAGAGGGCTGGGGTATTTATGACCAGATCCTGATGGTCATTTTCCAGGGCTGCTTGTGGGACATTGGCTCTTTGTCATTTCCCTTGTCCTCCACACATTGACCAACTATGTTCTTGCAACAAGAGTGGCAGATGTTTGCAGAGAGCAGCTTTTAGTACATAGAGGTGGGGACCTATGGGGCATGGGAGGGGTCAACCAGAGCCCCTGCTATAGCCCCTCACTACTAACTCATGGCTTCTCTGTTCTGCAATTTCCATTGGGAAATGTGGGGGGAGGGGTGAAAGAAAGTGAGGAGGAAATAAGGAGCCAGAGAGGGAGGGCTGGAGAGAAGGGAGCAGAGAAGAAGGAAGAGAGAACAGGAGTGAGCCAGAATCCAGGAGGCTCCTGCCTTTGCTCCATCCTTGGCCTGGCCAACTCTGGCCAGCACGGAGGGGTCCTGTGTTCCATGAGGAGGGATGGGGGAAGTGACCTATAGCTTGCCTATCCGTTCCTTTCAGATATCATTCAGAATATTCCCTGAGGGCTGGGGAGATAGAACTAGGATTTTGTCCTGACAGCTGCAGGAGAAGAGAGGTAAAATCAGATGGTCTCAGTCTTGTTCCTACTTTCCCGGCAGCTGCATCAGCACGCCATGCTGAACTTCTTCCTACTTGACAGCGAGGTGCTGAGCACTCCCACAAAGCCGGATGAAGCCCTGGGAGGGTGGCCAGTTGGTTCACCTTCAAACAAGCCTTGCCTTGGTTGTGTCGCCATCGTGAGAGAAGTCACACGTGGCCATGCTGTTAATGTGTTCTTTTGCAAAGACGGAAGAGGAAGGGACATGTTCACCCCTGACACTTTTCTTCCTTCAGGATGAATCTCAGCTAGGAATAGCAGAATATTTCAGCCAAATTCCACTAGAAGAAAAATGAATCAGGACTTAATGCTCTGGAAGCAGAATCATTTTGAAGAATCCTTGGGAGGTGATCACCTAGAAGGGTGATCATCAGTGGACCAGGGAACACGAGTCATCTGATGCCCTTGCTAAGATGCAGACTCTGATTCCATTGGTCTTGGATGGAGTGAGGGAATCTGTGTTTCCTAACCAGCTCCAAGATGGTGCTGATGTGGCCTGTTCCAAGGACTTGGAGTAAATATAAGGGCATCACTTCTGGATTTAGACACATCTGGATTCCAGCTGACTCCAACTGTGGGGAGTGGACAAATGACTTAATTTGCCTGAATTTCAGTTCTCTGATATTGAATGTTCTTTATCTTTCAGGGTTGTTGTGAAGGTTGATGGGACAGTGACCACACACAAATGTTCTGCACTGTAATTATGGCACAACTGGGATCTGGTCATCCCACCCCTGCTCTGTTCATTGGACATTTCTCCTGAAACCCATTTCCCAAATCCTGACTAATTTTTAATTTTGTCCCTGTTCCCATATCCTTCTGCCTGATCATTTGAGTTCACAAACATTCCTGGGCTTGAATTGCAAGTTACCTGTCTCTGGATAGTCTTGCCCAAGCAACAACCTCTTTCTCTTATTCTCTTTCCAAATCTCAGTTTCCACATATGTACAATGCTAAGTCTAGACCAAAACAGATCTTCTAGAACAGTTCTTTCTCTTGCTGGGCTCAGCCACAGCAATCCTACACTGTTCTTATGTTTTCCCTCAATTCTTTCCATCAGTTTTCCTTTCCTTTCCCATAGACCATTTGCTCCATTTCCTGCCCCACTTCCAGGTCCATGGAACCTTGCCTAGATATATATTGGAGTCTTCATGGACCTACCACTTTGGACTCCATGCTGCCATGTTCTTAGTTCCAAACTCTTTCAATCCATACCTTCTCCAAAATCCTAAAACTTTTTGTGGACCAAGCTTCTGGCTTTTGCCTAAAGAGGAGTTGGAATTCCAGATTAAAGTTGGGGGAGGCCCAGATAACAAAAAGGGGTAGGGTGAAAGTTCAATGCACTTGAAAACAGATGAGAGAACCAACATTCACCACTGTAAGCCTTTTTGGCACTCTATACCTCAGGCTTAAAGTTATCACTCAATAGCTTAATAAATATTAAAGTTTGGTACTCTTATGAAAGCCAACTTGCTCAGCCTAGAAATAATAGCATCACAAATCAATTTTGGTCACTAGGTAACAAGGTCCAGTCTTTGTGGCACCTCTGGTAAGGAGACAAATGTCAATTGGGCCTCTATTGGCCATGTCACCAAAGCCAGTTCCTCTTGATGGAATTCATTTCAATAGCTTTGTTTCTAGAAGAGCTCCTCTCCCCAGCAATGGGCTCAATATCTTTGTTCATGTTTTGATAATCATGTTTTATCATTCATTTTCCAATGCCATTGTTCTACTAGCAAGTAGTCCATGATTGTCCACTTCATTTCACGCTAGAGTTGCACACGTGAGAATTGATAAATTAACCCGCCTTATTCTAAGAAACAGAAATATATGGTACTTTTTAACATGTGAATAATCTGTGAATGGAAGTGTGAACTGCACACATACCCTGTCCCCACTGTCTAGAATTAGAGCAGGAAACATACAGTCAGTGTGCCCTGTTGTCCTGGAGCCTAGGAGAGCCGATTCTGTGTATTTGTTCTGAGCTCTGCTTTCAGATTCACCATGTTAGTGCATCGACATTGGCCATTAGTGAGAGCCTTTCACCATGAAGATTGCCCAATGTCACAAATGAGGGATTTTCCTCTTTTTAGTGAGTAGCCATTAAATATTTGCCTGCATCTTCCTGCAAATTGGGCCAACTTCCCTCTTCTCCTCCACAGCGGAACTCACTAATGCGTGTTAGCACGTCTCCCCCCTTGGAGCACAGAGGGAGCTCAGAATCTTTTTTTCAGAATACGTTGTGCAGGCAGCAGTTGCCAACAAGTTGGTGTTAGCTCATGGAATAAAGTTTAACCAATAAAATCTACTTCCTTGGTCTAGTGTGCCCTGCATAGACCTCCAAATGGGATGTGACAGGAGAACTTCAATGTCTGAATTTTTTTTAAAAGCCTTCAAAATGCCCCAAAATATTTTTGGAGTCCATTGGAATAACCAACTTCTTACTTTGCAAAGTAAGAACACAAAGCTAGGTAAGACGATAACAATAAAAGATCTTCCATCATAACCATTCCATTCAGAAGGACTTTTTAACTACATCCCCCAGATATCAAGCATATGATCTTGGAATAAAGGCAACACCAGGAGAGTAAATAAGGACTTTCTTCTTTTTCTCATTTGCTGCATTGCAATGTAAACTTTCTCTTGGATGAGACTCAAGTCCATGGTTAAGTGTTTGGGAACGAGCTTTCAGAGTTCAGGAAACGTTGCCTGAGTCAACTCTTGCAACGTCTGCTTTCCTTACTTCCCAGGCTAGAGAAGATTGACCACGATGGCACCCATGAATACACTCAGGAGCATGAAGAACTTTGCAAAGTTTCACCATCTTGCTGTTTTTCAACCAACTTTTCCTTATTGCTGCCAATTTCTCTCTAGCTAAATTTGTAAAACTAGAGTATTGCCCTGTATTACTAATTTTTAAAAATTCAGACTATAATTAAATCCTGATTTTTTTACAGTTTGCTTGGTGAGACCCGGACCAGGGAGATGGATCTGTTTATATAATTGGGCTATTTATACTATTAGGAATGGATTCACTCACTTGTTTATTTACACAGCTGGCATTTCTGAGGCATGTGACCAGCACCTTTCAGCAGAAGCTTCTATTCCCTTCCTGATGTCCTTTTCTCTGATCTGACTCCTGCCATGTGGCAGTTCAGGCTTATCAAACTAGGAGGCAAATCTGCCCAGGCTTCCTCTGTCTGAAGTCCACTGCAGCTCTGCCTTATCCATGGGGGAATGCCAATCTCCACATGTGACGTATAAGCCCCTACATAGCTTAGTCATCACCAGCAAGCCAGTGGGGAAGAGGATCTGCTCTCATGAGAAAGAATAAAACAAAGTATCTTGGAAGGAAGGCACATGGGGCTGAGTCTGGGTAGGTGAGGCTGCCAAGGTGACCTGTAGAAGGTTCCTAAAGAATCTAGAGTACCCTGTCGGGGTTCTTGGAATTCATCCTGAACATCAGAGACATTTTGAAGCAAGAGGCTGAGAACATGGGCTCTCCCATAACAAAGAACATTTGAAGCTGACACAACATAGAAAAATGGAATGGGACTCCTGGAGTCAGGTAGACCAGTTGCTCCCTGTTGTCACGGTCCATGCAATAGGGATGATGAGGATACCATCTAAAGTGAGGTGTGGGCAGCAGGGGAGGAAGTGGGGGCTGGAGTTTAATGTACAGTTCTGTGCATGGAGTACAAGTATATTCCTGGAAGCAGCTTTGAGACATTAGGAACAGATGTTCCTTTGCAGGATGTGGTAGATGAGGCAATCAGGTGTGCTGTGCTAGGGAGGCTTGAGATGTAAATTGGTACCACTCTGAAAAATCATCCATGGAGTCCGACTGCGCAGGTTAACATGTAGCTAATTTTATTGGGAACAAACAGCCATGTTTAAGTGGCACGCATCCTGGGGGTTTGCAGGTTTGGAACATATTTTGATGTTTCCCTTTGCCTGCTGGCCATTAGGAAAATGTAACTCTTATAAAAGGGTTGCTGTTGCCTAGAACATTTTTCATTAGCACAAATTTGTTTCAAAATTGATGGTAAATTATATTGCATTTTGTTTGAAAGAACTTTCTGAATTAAACTATCTGGGTATGCAATTCTCAAGGGTAAGCAGAAGTTGAGCTACCTCCAATTATGGACACATTCTTCTCCAAGTGTATAGGTGCAGTTAGTTGCATATGCAAAGGATTTTAGTGCTGGAAGTTGCCTTACAGATTACTTAGTTCAGCATTCCCTAAATAGACATGAAAACACAGAGAGGGAAAGAAAATTGCCTGAGGTCACATAGTGAGGTAATCACAAAATGGGAACTGGTTTTGGTATCCTGATGTAGTTTTTTGATGAGATTGAAGGAAACATATGTTTTTGAATTTCCATTTCACACGACATCCTAAAGTTCTTTCTCTACAGACTGAGGTTAGAAGAATTTTGCATTAGATTCCAGAACAGATCGAAAGAGAAAACATGTCTGAATATGTATAGCACAGCGTCTAGTTCATGATGGAAAATTCTAGAAAGGGCAGTTCAACCACCTTTTTCAATATTGTTCAAGTGGGAAGTCCATCACAATTCTACTTTTTGATCAAATCTACCTTCATGAAACCTGTTGTACCCAGATTCGAAGTAACTTAACCAGGTGAGCATTGAATAAATACTAAGAGCAAACCTGACTCTGTGGTCCTCACCAACTGGACTTCCATTGCCAATTCTGCTGATTTGGGCTCCTAGAAATCTCTGGGATGTATCTCGCCCACTCCACCTACACCAAGCCCCAATCTATCACTCTTCTTAAGAGCATTGTAATACCCTCCTTTTCAATCTTTGTCCCTCCCTTTTTGACAAAATCTACAGTCTAGTACCCACCCAGCAGCCAGGTTTAATTTTTAAAAAATCTTGGATCTAATCATGTTGACCTAGTATTCCAACCAAGATCCTCACCTTGGTCTTGAGTCTGGGTGGTCTAGCCCACCCTGACCCCCAGCTTCCTAGCCCTCCAGTCTCCATCCCTCTATTCTTTCCAGCTATGGGTTTTCCTTCAGTCCTTTAGATTCTCCAAGTTTCCTCCTACTATAGAATCTTTGCACACATGTGTTCCCTGCCCTAGCCCAACAACCTGCCCTTGGCTATTTAATGCTAAGTCATTCTTTGGACCTCAAAAATGACTTTCTTCCTCATGTAAATCTTTTGCTAATCCTCAGGCAAGTCAATGTCCCATGTCATTCACTCACATAATACCCTACGTTCAGTCATGGTGCTTAGTGAAGTCATAGCTGCAGAGTTACTTGTGTGTTGTTTGGTATTGTGGTTTGCATATGGAAGTGATGCCCAAGTGCTCCTGTGTTAATACAGGAATATTCAGAGGTAATTGATTGAATCGGGAGAACTATAACCTAATCAATCCATCTTAGTCTGAATGGATGAATTGGGTATAGGCAGGTGGGGTGTGTCTGGAGGAGGTGAGACATTAGGCCAATGCCCTATAGGTTCATATACACTCTGATCCCTTTCCCTTTCCTTTCTCTCTGCTTCCTGGCCACCATTAGGTGACCAGTGTTTCTATGTCAGGCCCTCCTGCCATGATGTTCTGCCTTACCTTGAACCCACAGCAATGGACTTGACAGGACATGGACTAAATCTCTGAAACCATGAACCAAAATAAACCTTTCTTTCTCTAAGTTGCTCTTGTCAGGCATTTTGGTCACAGTGATGCATAGCTGTGGTTAGTGCCATGCCTCTCTCCCCATCTAGGTCAGGCATTATATAAGGGATCACTTATGTCCTGTGTGGTCGATTACTGCCGTATCTTTAAAACCTCTCTCAGTGAGAGACGCTCGGTAAATACTGTTGAATGAATTTCTTCATAAGACAAACACACCCTGGATGAAAAAGTTCCCATGACTTGGTTTTGCTTGTGATCAGAGCATATTTCTGTGAGTTCAGATCAGTTGCTATCATTAATTCCAGTAAATGTTACCAAAATGAGGGATTGTGGCTGATATACTGTTTCATAAACGTGCTTGGCACTCTGCAACGATCTCTGGGGTCCATGAATCTTTGCAATCTCTGCTTTACAGGTGAGTTGATATTATAATCTTATTTATACCACTTGCTTACATTTATCTTCCATTTGCTGTTCCTTTGGCAGGCAGTAGAGAGGCAGCTGCTGGATCCAGGCAGAGCCTATCCTGGGGCCTCATGATGAGTGGAGTAATCCAGAGTGAGACAAGCTAGAGGATGAATGCAAACTGTGACAGGCTCAGCACGCTGAGCTCTAACCAGGAAGATGCAGAATGGGAATGGAAACAAAGCAAAACAATAAACAAAAGCAAAGCCAGGAGGGTTCAAAGCAAGATAGACTCCGGGGAAAGGTTGGCAGTAACAGCAGGGGCAGAAACCCAGCAGGACATGCATTGCAATGAGTCAGGAAACCTGCAGACCAGAGATGGGTCTTCCTTTGTCGTCTCTGCTGAGGGCTGGTGGGTGGATCAGTTTGGTTTAAAAGTAGGATAAGCCAGTGAACAATCTCCAGCCCCCATCATTAATTTAATTCCCATCCAACTCATCTCATTCCACCTTGGCTCTGTTCCCCCAATTAGTCTCTTTCTATTTAACAACTAATTATTGTTCTGGTGTCTTCTAGGCATGCTATGGATACAGTCATGGGGATACAGTCTGGGAAATGCATTGTGAGAGGATTTTGTCACTGTGTGAACATTATAGAATGTGCTTCCACAAACAAGATGGCTATGACGTCACCACATGACATCATCTTTGGAACCACCATCACAGAGGTGTTCTGTCATTGACCCAAATGTCATTATGTGGTGCATGACTGTATTAACATTGTTGACAGAGCGATGTATTTCCTCTTGCCTCAAAGAACTGGTACTCCTTTTGTGGAAATAAAATAGTGTATAGGAAGAATCTTTTAAAAATATTTTCCGTATTTAAAACAGTAAGCAAGTCATTCCTAAGACAAACTTAAAGACAAGAGGATAAAATATAATTAAGAACAAAGCTCTTTCAGTTACTTAAGGGAAGAGTCAATCACTTGCCAGTCTCAGAGGAGCTATAGCAGTTATTAAGGAGAAGAAGGTGGTGCCAGAAGAAAACTAGATGGCTGGTTCACCCCGAGGAGGGCAGATGTGAAGCTGGCAGAAGATGCCCCAGACTCTCTCCATTTTGTCTGTAGGTACTGAAATGCAATGCACTGACCAGAACGTCAGAAACAGGCTCTTCGAGTCTCCTTACTGCTCTCAGTTCCTCTTATTCTTCTCTGCTTTAGATCACCTCTCCCAGGATGCACTGTAATCAGGAGAGCAAGAGGTAGGTGGTGGCTTTTTGTGCCCTGGTGTGGGTGGTTCTTTAACACAGGGTGGTGAGGTGGTGACAGCAACCTTCTTCTGGAATTTAGTCCAGTAGGCAGGGGCAGAGATTAGAAGAGGACAGCGTTAGCAACGGTGCTCTCTGAAAGTGCTCGTAGGTAGAACATCTGAGGATAAACCATATACCTTAGATATGTGAGGACCTACATTCTCCTTCTCAAAGAGAACAAGGAAAAGGCAGGAAATGGGGGCAGTAGCTATAATTAGAGATGGTGGCAATAATTTCTAAAAGGCTCACAGTAGCTTTCTATGTCACCTCCAACCTTTGAAAACCTTGCAGAGATCAATGCCTTCTAGACACTGAATATCAGTCCAGTGGTTGGATACTTTCAACATATTTTCCAGCTCGAGAGCCAAGAGAGAGAAGAATTTTCTAGCCTCCATGGAGGGGGCCAGGAATAATGCACATACCCTATCTGTGGCCCACCCCAGGTCTGTCTGGCACAGGACAAACCTTCCAAAGGATTTGTTAAATGAATGAGCTAGTGAACAAATGAATGAAGAGAATTTCTTGCCACTGATAAAAGGTATACTTTCTACTTAATTATTCCTATTAAAGATCATGTCTATCCTTCCATAGAGGGAAGGAGGGGGGGTGGTCGGGTTTGGAGGGCAAGAATAATAACAGGACGAGACAGACATCATTGCCCTGGTACATGTAGAATGCACAGATGGTGTGACTCTACTTTGTGTACAACCAGAGAAACAATAGCTGTACTCCATTTGTGTTCAATGGATCAAAACTAAATGAATAAAAAATAAAAAGAATAAAAAATAAAATAAAATAAAATAAAATATCAAAAAAAGAGATCATGTCACTAATTTTTTTCAGAGACTATTCTTCTCAACTTATATAATCTGTCTAATATCTTTCATCTTTATGAAAAAGGAAAAACTCCATCTTGATCCCTCAATACCATATTCACCCCCAGTTATAATCCAACTTGTCTCTGTGGTCTTTACTGACTGACTTCCCAGTCTCTATTCAGCCCCCTTCAGGAGATGTTAGTCCCCTTCTGACCTGAAATGATACTTTTTTTTCTTTTTGGTACTGGGGATTGAACTCAGGGGCACTCCACCACTGAGCCACATCCCCAGCCCTATTTTTGTATTTTTTATTTAGAGACAGGGTCTCACTGAGTTGCTTAGGGCCTTGCTAAGTTGCTGAGGCTGGCTTTAAGCTCCCAATCCTCCTGCCTCAGCCTCCCAAGTGCTGGGATTACAGGCGTGCGCCACTGCGCCTGGTTGAAATGATACTTTTTGAGGTCACCAATCACTCCATGTGGCTAGTTCTGACAAATCTCTCTTTCTTCTTCCCAGTGACCTCCCAGTGGCATTTTTGAAGTTGCCCACAACTTCACACCTGAAATCCTCTTTTTTTGGGCCTTTATGACCTTCCTGTGCTTGCAACTCCAACTTTTTTATACCCAGATCTGTTATTTCTGTGTCTTTTCAACATTCACACTCATTTGACTAATTCATACTAATTGGACTAATTCATAACATGTTGGGAACAAAACTTCCATCTTTTCACTCCGGATAATTGCCTATATCTTCTTATTTCAGTACATGTTTCTCTAGGTGTTCAGACTAAAACCACACAGATTCCTCTTTTTACTTTTTCCCACAGGTCTCATCTATTCTTTGATGGGTTTTCACTTATTTATATAATATGATCCAAACTACTCACTATGGCTTAGATTTTTAACATGTAGACTGCAGGTAGGGAGGAGTGGACGGATCAGAAGGTACAAGAGATGGGAAAAGAGATGATGTGGACAATATGGCACATTCCAAGTTCAAGGGGCCCCAGAAAATGTTAAGTCAAAAATAAACTACCTTGACTTCCAAGAGTTATGTATGAGGTGGGAACAAGAAAGTCTCCTGGGAATAATTGCTCTTATTTTAAGGCAGGTTACAGGTTACGATGTGTTTCCAGGGCTGTGTTTCTGAAAGGGGCAGAAACTCTGCTGGTTTTGGCAGACACATGTCACTGTCACTTCTTTTCTCCCTTGCCCACACCAGGCATTGGAAACCATCCAGGAAGCCATCAAAATCAAGTGAGCTTGGCACATCAGAGACAGAGCAGATGTGTCTATCAATGATCAGAGAGAACTGGGGGCAAATCTCAGAGCTTGAGTGATGGGGTAGGCGGTGGCGAATCCAGAAGGGTCAAGGTCTGAGCTGCTCCGGGTGGTTTTAAGGTCTGAGATTCAGGTCATTACGTAAACTGTCCTATCTTTATCCCTGGGCAACCATGAAAAGGCAGAACTAATTCCAGATTCCCATTGGGTTTTTAAGATATTCCTGTTACAGTACCAGAAGACCTGGATTTTGCTAATTGAAGGTCTGGCATGGTGAGTTTTTTATCCCAGCAGGTAGAGTAAGGAACCAGGGTGGTAGGAGGATGAAGTGGACAGTCCCTACCTTCGTCTGTTAGGGATGTCACAGAGTACTGTAGATTGGAGCCCTATAAACAACAAAAATTATTTCTCCTGCTTCTAGACACTGGGAATTCCAACATCACAGCTTTGGCAGGGTTGGTGTCTGGTAAAGCTCTGCTCCCTTATAGACAATTGTCTTCTCATTTTTAAGCTCACATGGCAGAAGGATAAGCATTAATATCACGTTGGGGAAGAGGATTCAACATGCAGATTTTAGGGGGACATAGATATTCAAACTGTGGCACCCCTAAATTCCATTCATTTTTTAACTCACGTCCTCACCAATGTTTGATACAGAAAACAGGGTGTGTCCTGGGGTCCTTATAATTTGCTCTTTATGCTTTGAAGTTTCTGAAAGCCTCACATGTTTTACCTGGACCCACAGCTGAGCTCCCGTTCTCTGCAAATCTCCATACACAGTCAGCACATACTCACTCTCTTTTTCTCAGGGAAGACTGACAAAGTCTTGTCATAACTCAGTGCCTTCCTTCTGCTGTGGCCACCGTTCCCTACTGGGAGCTTTGAATTTCTTAGCAGTTGAAAGAATGAAATGAAATGGTGTAAATGAACGTGCCATTGCAAACGCCCCACTTTTCAAATTTATGATTTGAGTTCACATTGCACGGTATTCTGCCAAGTCAGAGTGACTTGTGATTAGCACATTCTGGTGATGATTTAGGAGAACCCAAATGATATTTGAATGGAGCTCTATAGATGTCAGGCCTGGAGAGCCCCCATGGGGACTCCATTCAGTGCAATTGTTTATTATTCACTCATCCCCATTAGAGGGGTGGACCCGACTTCACCTGGATGTGTCCATTCCAGGTGGACCTGCTGAACTCTCCTGAATCTCCTTTTCTTTATTGCCTCAGGTCCCTCTGAAATAATCACAGTGACGATGATAGGGGTTAGCATGTATTTAGTGTTTATACGGGGCAGGTAATGTGCTTATAGGTTTCATCTCATTCATCGCACTTAATATAACAGCCCTATATAGGTAGCTGTTATTACTTGCAGCTTCTAAAAGAGAAAGTTGAAGTTCTGAGAAGTTAATTGACTTCCTTGAGGTTAGCTATGGTGGTGTAACTGGATGCAACTTCACATCTGTCAGATTCCTAGAGGTTACAGGAAGAATTGTTGAGTCAATAAGGCCTATGCAAAATGTGCCCCTTGGAGGATGAGGGGAAATCTGGGGAATTTTGCCTTGAAGAAGAGGTTGTGCAAGGGCTAGTCCAGGGGTACATCTGTGTGTCGGTGCCTCCAAGTCACTGAAGGACAGATCTCAGTTCAGTATGATGAAGTCACTTTCTTATCAAGGGAATGAACTGAAGAAGGATGTGCCTTCTGTACTGGGGTGCCAGGGTGGGTTGTACAGTCACTAGATCAACTTCCAATGCTTACCTTCTATGATTCTGTTCCATGCCATGGTTCTATTCTAGAGGTCACAAATATCAACATGCAACCAAAGCACCACGTGATTTTTTTCACATCTTGTACATTTCCATCAAGGTGAGATCACAGTGCTGTCTTCATACTGATGATTAGGTACTATCATTTTTATTTGTGATGGTAGCTGAGAGGACTCCATGATGGATTTGAATCCATAGTGTTTTCTCTAAGAATGATGTTAATTCCAGGTATGTTCCCAAATTTGAGTTCCTCCTGTTTTTTTTTTTTTTTTTTTTTTTTAGTACAAGAGTTAAGAGTTGCAACACCTGAATAGAATGGAGCTGGCTCAAATCCTGGCTCTTGACACTTAGCTGTGTGAGCCTGGGCAAGTCACTTTATTTAAGTGACTTATTTAAGTCACCTTAACCTGTTTCCTTACCTATTAAATGAAATTTGCAATGCCTAACCCATGAGTTTCTGTACAAATAGAAAGATAGGATGCAGATAAAGCATTTGGCACAGGGCTTGGCACACAATACTTCCCTTGCCAAATGGTTTCCTCCATGTCAGTCACTCTGCAACACATTGCACATTATTATTCCTGGTGTTCACAGTGACCTAAATATTATTTCTATTTCAAGAAATGATCCACAGGCTCTGAGAGGTGCAGTTATTAGGTCAAGGTCACTCAGCTCCAAGAGTGACCCTTAATCTCTGTTTCCTCAAGTTCAGCTCTCTTGCTTTCCCCCATAGAGTATCCCTTTTCTGGAACTGCTGCCCATTTGAAGCTGGTGATTTCTCACACCTATGGAGGAGATGCCCAGCAAACACTATTTGACTGAACAGACAAGAACCAGAACCTTGTTATCGCCGTCTTTTTTTTTCCATGGCAGATGGATCATGTCCCTTTCCCTTCTCTGGGTCCCAGGCTGCCTGCAATACAATATAGGAGAATTGGGGCCAAATGGATTCTTCAGCCCCTTTCTCATGCGACTGATTGTAGAATAGCACATAGTAGGTGATTTATGTATGAATCTTCATAATAAGGCTGAGACTGGAGGGAGGCCAGTGTGGAATCTACAGGCCACAGCATCTAAGCAGGTGCATGCGCCCAGAACCACACAGGTGTGTGCTCTGGATCTAAGCTCATGTCCTTCTTACCTTTTGTGTTCTAGGCACTTTCCTCACCCTTATCTCAGCCCTGCTTCAGAGAGCATGTGAAAGAATTAATAAATTGGTGGCCTAAACCAGACCTTTTCCCTCTTTTGAAACACCAGGGATAGGTGCGATGATATTTTTAATAAAAATTGGCTAGTACTTTGAATAGCTCTGTTCAAAAAGACATTCTTGGAAAAAGCTATTATTCATCTAGTTATGTATTTTAGGCTTCTGGGGAAAACAGTAGGGGTACAGGATTGTAAGAAATAGAAGGGATATAAAAGGGAAAAGATAAAGTTACTGCAACAACCATTAGGCTGGCTAAGGAAATAATTTCCAATGATATGGTCATTATTTGTACAAGTGTCTCCCCCCACCACTAAAAAAAGCAGACCAAGAGAATTTTCACACTTACTCCTTTGGTTTAATTGTCTATTTGTTTCAAAATGAAAGCTAATTAAAAGATTATTTTCATATGCTTTAATCACACTACAGCTAACTGTTGGAAAATTTGCAATTAATTGATGCAACAGTTGACATAAGAATGCATTTTTTAAAAATAACATCACTATTTGAATACACAGAGTGAAGCAATTAGTCCTTCATTAGTTTTGAGTTATTTCAAATGCTTTGAAATACTGGTGTGTTTAATGTTTAATCATCAAGGAAATATATCTGGCAATGGTGCTAGCTCCTGCATCATGAATTAAATATGGTCCCTTGGGAGTGAGGAGCATTCAGAAAGAAAAATGGCAGCCTCCCCAGGCTTGGCTGTGGGCATATTCCTCCTTCCACTGAGTACCTGCACAGAGAAGGCTGCTCCTAATGTGTCTGTTCTTGTCACTTCATAAGAGTGTCTAGATAAGCTTAGGTCAGTTGTAATTATGGTTGGGTTGTCATGGGAGTAGAGCCCTGAGTCTTGACTCCCCTATTGGAGCTGGGGTGTTGGAGAGGATGTTGGTAGCCATAGAGGAAGATGAGGAAGTTGAACGCAGCACAGCAGTCCTTCATCATACATGGGGATGTTTTCTGAGACCCTCAGTGGATGCCTGAAACCATAGCTGGTACCAAATCCAACACATGCCATGTTTTTTTCTACACAATCATACCTATGACAAACTTGAGAACTTTCATGTTTGTGCATAAAAAAAGAAGGACTTTATGATTTTCCTTTTAGCATATCTGAATTGCCAGCATCACTGCACATGTGCATTGAGGACATTATTAAGTAAAGTAAGGGTTACTCGAACACAGCACTTTGATACCTTGACAGTCAATCTAATAGTTAATACAATTACTAAATGACTAGTGGGTGGGTAGTATGTATGGTAAGATGGATATGCTGGGCAAAGGGACAACTCACACTCTGGACAGCACAGAGTGGGATGGCATGAGGTTTCACCATGCTACTCAACATTTCTTTTTTCTTTTCTTCTTCTTTCTTCCTCTTTCTCTAGAACCTCTCCATCCCCCTTCTTCTTCTCCTTCTTCTCCTCCTCTTCATTTATATTTCTCTTCTTTTTTGGTGCTAGGGATTAAACCCAGGCCCTTGCACATGCTAGACCAGTGCTTTACCACTGAATTAAATCCTCAGCCCTCATCATGCTTCTTTGAATGACATGCAATTCAAAACTCATGAATTATTTATTTCTGGAATTTTTCATTTAATATTTTTGGATTGAGATTGATTGGGGATAACTGAAGCTGTAGAAAGGGAAAACAGGTAAGGGGGACTACCGTACTCAGATTCTGGTGATCAGTACTCTGGGCAGAAGGATATCACTGTAGCCCCAGGCAGGGGCATGGAGGTTGGGTGGGGGCATGTTTCTAGTGACAACAGAGCTTGGTAAGAGGGAACTACCTGTCCATGAGTCTTCAGAAATACACAGACATCAAGAGGCTCATTGGTAGGCAATGACGATGGCTATGGTCACAGCTAGGAATTGAAGGGAACTGCTCAAACCAGCATGAGAAGCTCCTTCCCAAGAGTACCCTTATGGTCATTAGGCACAAGTCATATCAGAACCACAGGTCACATTTTCCCTGGATTAGTGGAGAACACATCAAAAGGATCCAAGTTTTCATCCTTTAGAGACATGCCCACAGACAATAAGTAAGCTTCCACATGCAGGCTTTGCCTTGAATTCTGTGCATTTCTTTTAATTTTTAATTAGCATAGTAGTCCAGTGAAGTGTGCACAAATATGACTCCTATTCTAAAGGCAAGGAGGCGAGGCATGGTGAGGAGAAGGAGCATGTCAAACTGGAGACATTACTTATGCCTACCTCATTGGTTTGTAGGGAATAAGAGATAATACAGGCCATTCCCTCTTGTATGGAGGAAAGTGTGATTTATGGAAGACCTGCCCCCCACACACACTTGACAAGTGACTGCACCAATATCTGGGTGCAAATCTTTCTGACTCTACATTCACTTATGTCTCAGTGTGTGGGTGTGTGTTTCTGTGAGTGTGCTGTGTATGTGAAAACACACAAGAGCAGCTTTCCTGGGTCAAGGTGCTATCATGGAGGCTCATTCTGCATGAGGCTCATTCTCTCAATCAAGAGAGCAGAGTCAGAGAAGCAAACATGGCTCTCATGGGGACCCAGGTTATGTCTTCTTTTTAAACTGAACCAGCAAGGATTTTTCAATTCAGAAATTTAAAAGTATCAAAGCCTGAGACTGGTCCAACATTGGCCACATGCATCCTGGACCTCCTGCCTGCAGATCTTCTCCAAGAGTTGAGGTTCAGAGCTGGAGAGGAGAGGAAGGGTTGCCCTGGGGCAGCTGAGGGCCATGTGGCATCCCATTTCTAAAGCTTGGGATGATGAAGTGATGCCTCTTGAGTCTGTTTGATTGTCTTACATGACACAAGATGGGGTCTGAACTCCTCTGGGTCAAGCTCTTTCTGAGTTCCACTCCAGGGTAGTCTAAGGTGTGACTGGCACCCATGAAGAGCTTGGAGCACAGTGGGAAAAACTAAGAGAGAGAGAACAGAGATGTGGCTTAGATGGTAGGAAGAGGAAGTGGGGGCAGCTATTACACCAGGAACCCAAGCAGATGTGATGTAGGAGAGGAGTATGCTTCAGGTCTTGCCACTGGGAAAATGGGAGAAAGGCTTTAGGAACTTAGGGATTGTGAGAGCCTTGACCTGGAGGACATGGACAAAGTGTGCACTTGGAGATTGGTGAGCATTTTAGCATAATGTGGGTGTGTCAGAAGCAGGGGAGACCAGAGCTAAGGTGGTGGGCCAGGATTGCACAGGCCTTGAAATTCCATCATACAAGAAAGTCTGGATGTCCTGTAGCCAGCAGGCAGGGAATGAAGAGATTTGGAAGCAGGGCAAGAGAAAACCAGCAGATCTCGCCCATCAGAATTAGGACAATTAGGGTGGCAAAAGTCCAGTTAAATGAATGGAGGTGCTTCCTTTCTCTTTAAGAGCCACTTACTTTTACTTACTTATATATTTAGTCTCCCTCCTTTCTCACGAAGAGGGGGGATGCACACATTTTGCATTTATTTACACAAATAAATGCAATCCAAAATGATAACAGAAATGACTGAGGGAGCTCCGGTGGGGATTGGGATCTGCGAGGGCTCCCTTCTGTATGGTAGCAAGTGACTGCAGAAATAGCATGGAGGCTCTCAAAGGCTGAGGTTGAGAGGAGAACAAGGTCAATTTCACAGTCTACAGTGACTGCAGGACACAATCAAATGAGAATCAACTTTCCCTGATACAGAAGAGGAAATGCCATCATGGATTCACCTAAAGGAGTCCCTCAGGAAAATCTCAGTAAGTGTTATCTCAAGGGATCCACCCTGTGGGCCGATGGGAGTCCAAGGAAACTCCTTTTACCACCAGGAATTCTAAGGGCAGAAGAGCATCCTGACCAGTGATGGCTGATTTCGCCTGATCACAGAAAAAAAAAATTATCTAAAATGATGGCTTTGGTTCTTTTAAGGCATCAGCATCCTTTTTAAGAAAGGATGCTGATCCTTTCTTTTTAATATCAATATACCCTATGTATTTTTATTTCAATATACCCTATATGTATTTTTATATCCAATTTCAATATACCCAAACAATCAGACCTGGCATTCTCTGGAATGGGGTAGAGGTGGGGGAACTGGTTTCTACAGAGCCTTAGGGACACCCCCAGGAATTCCAGGGCCCTGGGGAAGGTAACCTGAAAAACTGCTGATCCAAAGTTGCACTGGACAGCAGGTCCTTCAGGCATTTCTCTATTAATATTATTCCCCACAGTGGGGATTCTGGGGGGGACTGGAAGGCAGCATGTTCCGGTGGAGATTTGCTGGGCAGATGTTCTGTTCTGCTGAATACAGGTGATTTCAAAAACATTGTCAAGCAGGAAAGGACTGAATTCTCCAGGCTCACATAGTCTCCAGCCTCAGGCCTCAGAGGATTCTGCCTTCGAGAATTCAAAGCCCAGGCAGGGGCTCAAGGACCCTATCACCCCTCTGGCAACCCTGGCAGGAAACACATTCCCTCCGACAAAAGTCTCTCGGGATCAGGTTGCTCTAGATCTTTTTAATTGTTTCTTGATGTGCCTTTTAAGCTGTCACACTGAAATGTGATCCCCATCTCTGTTTATCCAATGTCACTGAGGGAGGCACTTGGAGAATTGTTATGACTAGGCATCAACCTGCAAGCACTCCCCCCTCCCCCTGCCCGCTCCATCATCTTTCTCCACCTGCTGAACTGTCTCTGTAGCTGCTCAGCAACTGGCAAGGTCTTTGGCAGCCATTAAAAAGGACCAGCCCTGGGGACAGCAAGTGACTGGCTGGTTCTCCATGAGGCTTGATGATCCTCCTGGAGGGATAGTGGTTCCTGCAAAGAGGTCAGGCATGTGCTCCATGCCAGGCACTGAGATGAGCAGGGGAGACACCCAAGGCCAGAAAGGGAAGTTTATGCTCCTTGGGGTCACTTGGTCAGGTGGGGAGGTCAGCACCCTCACATGTAGAATATTCTACTGCAAAAGAGCCCAGTGAGTGGGACACAAAGCTTGCAAGCTTGGTGTTGGAGGAACAATGGGGAGATCTCTACCTTTCTCTTACCTATTCTCCACCCCAGAAGCTGAACTGCATGATGCCATCAATGTGTCCCTCTGCTTGCTGCTTTCAACTGGGTCCAGTCAATGGGGAGCCATGTATAAGAGTTTAGAGTATAAACCATCCATCTCACCCTTGTCAATAAACAATGCTGACAGACTAGTGCAAAGCAGCCCCAATTCCATGGACCCATACTTACAAAGCAATGCTATTTATCAGGACATTTCATGGCTTGACTAAGGGTTGCTGTCATACAGGTACTTCATATCTTGGGTCAATTCTTTGTTTCTGGAATTAACTGTCACAGCCAGAGTGAGGTCAGAGTATTCACCCCCTAACCATGTCCTGCCACCTTGCCTCCTGGTTGTGCCCTTTGGCTAAAAGATCTTGCTCTTCTAGTCCAGGAAACCTAGTCTCTGCTGCTGTCTCTGCCACTGTTTGCTGGTAACTTATCCCTCTCTTGGACTTTGTCCCAGGGATGGTAAAGTTCTGCTGCTACCAAGTCCTAGGTTACTGTAATACCCCTTTATACTTTCTAGTCACACATTCCTATATAACCTCTTCCAAAAGAAACTCTCCGAATCACTCTTCTTTCAGGGTGCCATTTCTTTCTTGTTGGGACCCAGACTGATTCAAGGGGGAATAGGTCCATTTCCTGAAAATAAAACAACTTTTCAAAGTTGAGTCTTAAAAGAAAGGGGGAGGGGAGTAATGGGGGGTAGTGGTGCATCTGCTCCATGTCAGTGATTGAACTTGGAGCTCAATCTTCAAAATCCATCTTCAATTTCCTAACAGTCTCCTAGGCAGATGTGGGGAGGACACCTGAGAGCAGACCTTCCTGCGTTCCCGCATGACCGGGATAGGACAGTGATTTTGCTCAGGCCACCTCCAAGCTCTGCACACTAGCCATGACGTCATGTTGCCCCCTGATGAAGACCTAAACCAAAGTTCCAACAAGAGGGTGAGCTGGAGAACCTGGGAAAAGAACAGGTGAGCTTGGCAAATTCTCTCCTGGAATTGTGGGTCATGAGTGTGGAGAAGGTTTCAAACCCCATGATGTATTTTAAATAAGAAGTCATGCCACCTTTCCTAACCCAGTCACTGCCAGGGCATTATAATAGCATCTGCTACAGAAAGTTGTGGTGGGAATTAAATAAAAGGAGGCATGCACAGATTTGGCACAACCTCTGACCTGCATCAGGCATCCAACAAATATTGATTTTTATTATTGTAGATAGGCAAGAGGTTGCAGGTGTACTCACTAAGGCAGTTGAGAGAGGAGAGCTGTAGAATTTTATGTCATGGGAAATCTCAGACTAGAGTGTGAGGCTAGAGTGGAGGGGAGGCTCATTCAACATCCAGACCCATGGTGGGGACCAGGACTTGGACTTGAATCTCCTGCTTTTCTGTTGCTAGCTCCTTTTTCCAGAGACTGTCATGGAGATCTTTCCCTTGATTTCCTCTTCTCAAAGGAAGTGATCTCTCTCAATGCCATTCTTTGCAATATTTAAGAAAATGGTGTCTGTATATCATGCCAAATTCATTCTTGGGAGAGAAAACAATGGTTCGTATTGTACCAGGTTAGTGATATACAGCCCGAGTCACTTCACTTGTGGGAGGTGGAAGATGGATTAATTAAGACACTGCCTTTTTGGGCCTCCAGGTTCATATCCTTTTCTCTGAACCACATTCCTTCAGACATTTCTTGATTAAAATGAAGAACTGTTAGCAGGACACAGTGGGGCACGCCTGTAATCCCAGCAACTTGGGAGGCTGAGGCAGGAGAATCATGAGTTCAAAGCCAGCCTCAGCAAAAGCGAGGCCCTAAGCAACTCAGTGAGACTATCTCTAAATAAAATACAAAATAGGGCTGGGGATGTGTCTCAGTGGTTGAGTGTCCCTGAGTTCAATCCCTGGCACCCCCCTCCCTCCAAAAAAAGAAATGAAGAACTGTGACTTCAAATAGAGGCACTAGCTTCACACCCTCACTTCTTTGCTCCAAGAAACCCTGTCTCTGTGGCTAGCTCATGCAGTGCTGATTGTTAAAAAATGCCAGGGGACAAGAAAACAGAGTCTGAAATATTTTATCTGTAAAAACAAACTCACATACAGACAAACTAGAGGACAATTAGTTTTCGTTTGGGCTGAAGCCAGAGGGGTATTTGTGTCATGGAAGTGAAAGTCTGCAGAATTTAATAGGATTATTGCAGGGCAAGGAATTCCATTTAAAGGGAGAAAAACAAACAAATAACAACAACAAAAAAAAGAGAAGCAAAACAAGGGTGTATACATTTTCATTTTCAGATACTAAAAAAATGATTAAAAATTCAAAGATAAGATAATTTTTAAAAATCCAACTTAGGAGTGTCCTAGTATATGAAATAAGATCATTATGATCAATGATGGTTGTATTTTAACAAACTACCATTAACTTTGAACCAAGTCTCATGTTAAGCACACCACAAAGAAGGTCTCTAATCCTACCCGGGCCGGCAAAGGGAATATTGTTATTTTTGCTTTGGTAGTTCAAGGTATCAGAGCTAAGAGGGGATTAATAACTTAAGCAAAGTTACCAAAGTAGAAAATGGTGAAGGTGGAATTTTAGCCTCTTTCTGTCTGAGTCCTTTTCTACATTTCTGCCTCCTATGAAATGACCTGGGGATACAGGCGGAATGTATAAACCTGGCTGATAGATAAGATCCGATATTGTCAATGTGGACATCAGAGCAGCCCAAAGTCCTTTGTCAAAGTCTGATTAGTTCAGGTTCCAAAATCAAACATTTTCAAAAGACAGTAGGACACTGCCCCCCACCCCAGTTTAATTCTAATGGAAAAAGGTTTGCTGCTGCCTTAAAAGTTGGAATTCATACTCTCTGAAGTGTAGCGTCCCTCAGGCAGCATCAGCAGATTCATATTTCCTAGCATTTTCCCCTGTTCCAGATGCCCAGTCAAAGCTGGCCATGGACATGTCTAACCACTGGCTATCTTGATTGATTGATTAATTGATCTATTGGTGGCTCTCAGGTTTGGAGCTCCCAATTCAAGTTGGGAATTGATTTTAATCTTCACAGGTTAAAACACAAGCTATCAAATACCTTGCAGGAGATGTTGATGAGACCCAATCTTATTAAACAGAAACTGAGAATTTATCATCTCCCAGCAGCTCAAGGCTCATTTTGCGTGTGTGTGTGTGTGTGTGTGTGTGTGTGTGTGTGTGTTCTTGCCAGGATCTCAGTGTCTTGTTCAATATCTAATTTATTTGGAGTTTTATTGAGGGAGGAGCATCTTCTGAGATTCCTGTCTCCAGTTTTCTAAGAGTCATTAAAAAAAAGGAGTTCACAGGTGAAGACTTGGAGGGCCTAAAGGATTTTGTCTACGTAGGGGCTATGTACCTGTTTTCTCTGGACGTTGTGCTGTGATAATTTTTTTACTGAACCTAATTTCTTATGGTGTAATTTTTTTCTAAAAAAAATATTCCTTTGTGCTCTCACCTTGATTTCAAAATCTTTCTTTCCCCTCTGCTAAGTACGGAAGTCTTGTTTAGCAAGACTTATTTAATACCTTTCACAAGTTAATTAAACTAGAGTAGCAGATATAAATGGGACCCTCTAAAGCCAATGGAAATACAGACCTCATCTGGTTTGGTCAGGTGTTTGCCTCTTCTTGCATTTGTCACAGGACAGCTGGATTTCCAAGGAGGGGGCTTCTGGGCACCAGAGTGGGCACAGAGGAGTGGCTGGGCCAATCTACTCCCTAAGGCAGGGGTGACTGGTTTTTGAGAGGTCACAGAATCTAAGGGAGGCCTATCAGAATCATCCTGGGGTTCGATATGTGAGCCCTGAGAGAGACTGTCTTCCCACCTGATTTGTTAATGTGGAAGGTTCAGAGCAAGCCTGCTGGGGTCCCTCTTTCTAGGTATAGGGGAAGGCAGATCCATAAACAGTGAGACAGCCAGATCTGCAGTGAAATTCCTTATCTTCATCCACGTGTCTCAGAGGATTCTTTCATTATTTAAGCTAGTTGAAATCATTTTTCTTCCATTTGTCATCAAGAGCTTTCACCAGGGCAGGTAGGCTTATTTACTGCAGTTTTCACTGAGATGGAGAGATGTTAGACTTGAGGATTTCACAAGTGGTAAGTGGCACAGTAGGCCCAGAGCCAGTACCAAATGATCAGTCCCCTCCCTCACCACCTCGCATCCAGGGTGAGTTGGAGAGCTTTCTGTTTTCCCATTATTCCCTTGACTTGCTTTATAATCATACTTCCTATTTTCTCATGTTTTCTAATTATAAAATTAATGCATGCACATTGTAGATGTTACAGGGAAGCATAAAGAAGAAGATAAATTTACTCACAATCTTGCTACCTAGAGGAAACTAGTGTTAAAATGATGTGCTATTTTTC
This sequence comes from Glaucomys volans, assembly GCA_020662805.1. Taxonomy (NCBI): domain Eukaryota; kingdom Metazoa; phylum Chordata; class Mammalia; order Rodentia; family Sciuridae; genus Glaucomys; species Glaucomys volans. The sequence continues at coordinate 1,572,390 of JAJEJO010000354.1, read as the reverse complement.
TCTCCAGGCATAAGAAACCTAAATGCTCACTGAACTTATCTGGTGCCTTAATGAATAGACAGAAATGGCTCAAATCACTATTCCACACCTTTCACAGAGTCCAAGGTCATGGAATTGAGTGCCGACTCCTTCCTACACCAGACATGCGATCCTGGTCAAGTTATTTAAGCACTATGAGCCCTTTTCTAAACTATCCTTTGGAGTTAATAATCTTCTAGATAGAAGAGTTTATTTAACAAACAAATGAAAAATCAACAAATATGCTGAAAATTATAAAGTGGGGTACACTTTATAATAATAATGATTTATAAACTTTTTTATTTTCTTTCTAGTCCCAAAAACACTTCATTAAAAAATCCCTATGTGGAATCCCAGGATATAAAAGGGACAGAGAAGGACTTCTCAGTTTAACTCAGAACCACACCCAGCCCCATGACCTAAGAAGTACCTTCAGGTAAACCCCAGGACACAGAGGAACTATTGAAAGATCAGGTCTATATACAGACAATAGTGCTTTAATTTAAGAAAGTGGCTAAGGAAACTCCATAGGCCTAGAAATGGAGAGGGGAAGGTAGGGTAAATGATGAAGAAAAAAATCAACATGTTCTTGCTTATGAATCCTAAGTTAGCAAGAGCCCCACCCACACCTGCCCCTGAAGACTGGCCCAAACCAGCCACACCATGTTCTCTGCCTCTTCTCTGGGCACTTAATGGCTACCTGGGGAGTTGAATATAAAGCAAAAAATCCTAAAATTAATGTAAAATAGAAGTTGCTCAATGTGCTGGATGAACCCAGTCTGGGATATCAGAAAGACTAGGGAGGAAGAGACAATGAAGCCATGATCTGAAGTTAACAAGCATCCCAACCCAAGGAAGAAGGTCATGCCAAGATCCTATGGTGGATAGCAAGTTAGTTCCTTCTGAGAACCGAAGGAAAGCCAGTGTGTGACCGATGGCAAGATAAGGGAGACAGAGTCCAGGAGAAGCAAGTTCACAGGGGCCTGGCCAAGGATTTTGCTGTTTATCCTAAGAGTCACAGGTGGCTGGGGACTGTGGCACCTGCCTTTTTGAGGGCGGTGGAAGGTTATTCCAGGGTAGGTGCTGTGGAAATGGAGAAAAGTAGATGCATGTGGGAGTCATCTGGATAACAAAGTAGCTACCAAATTAATAGAAGTATTAGTTTCCTATTGCTGCTGTAACAAATTACCACAAATTTATGACTTAAAACGACAACATTTTATTATTATACTTCTAGTAGTAGTCAGAAGTGAGTTGTACAGGGCTGAAAATTAAAGTATTGATAGGACTGGTCATTTGGAGACCCCAGGAGAAACATCCATTTTTTGCCTTTTCTGGTTTGGAGTAGCTACTAACATTCCCTGGCTTGTGGCTGCATCACTGCAATCTCTGCTTCTGTGATCACATGGCCTTCTTTTCTTGTGTTATCAGATCTTCCTCTTCCTCTCTCTCTAGAGGAATCTTGTGATTACATTTAAGGACCATCCTGATATTCCAGAATAATCTCTGCATTTCATAATACTTAATTTAAACACATTTCAATGTTCTTTTTGTCAGTAATATAACCTTTACAGGTTCCTGGGGTGAAGAACTGGGCATCTTTGGGGGTCATTATTCAGTCTATGAGATAAGGGAAGGAGGGAGAGGGATCACAGATGTTGCCTGGGATTCTGTTTTGCAAATTGAAGAGGTGGTGCTGAGATGAGGTTGGGGGGTCACATGATGAACTCAGTTTTGATCAGGCTGAATTTGGGGTGCCTTTGAGATATTCAAGAGCAACTAACTGTCTGCTAGGCAATTGGGGACTATTAGACATGGACTCCAAAAGAAAGCTCAGGACTAGAGATACAACTTTGAGAATCACCATACTTAATGTAAATAATGCAGAGGCATGCATGGATGGGATTGGCCAATGAACAAAAATAAAATAAGGGAGAGAAACGTCCAAGACTAAGTCTTGAAGAAGTTAGAGGAGAATGGAGAAGGAATGGCCAATTTCAAGGAGGATCCAGAGAAAGGAAGCCAGGCAAAATTTGGCTGAGGAGCCAACAAGGAGAAGAGTTCGAGGAGAAGGGAGTTCCCTAATGTCTAGACACTTAAGTACAAATCCATGAGATTTGTTCCATGAGCTCCTTTGGCAGAGTGTAGGGAGCAGAAGCCAGGTTAAGTTGGAGCCGGTGAGGGTGGAGCGATGGGAAGAATATAGAGAACAAGTATAGCCCCTTCCTCTGTAGCACTTGTCCATTTATGTCTTTATGCATTATGGAGCCACACTCACCTTTTAGGTCATGCTTTAACTGTTGCTTCTTCGTGGGATCTTTCCTGACCACCGGACTCTCCCTTTTACAAGTTTCCATAACCCTATTTCTTTCTCCTATGTATCCCTCATCAACGTCTGTGGACATATATTTGTTTATGTACTCACCCTATCTACTTCACTGTCTCCTGCTGGAAATGGGGTCTGGGTCAGGTGTTGCTCATTACTGTACTTCCAGAATGTAGCTCAGAGCTGGCACATAGTAGGCACACAACTGACTTCACTGAATGAACCAGTGATCACATGAATGGGTAGTTGTAGGTAGGAGTGATGGAAGCGTTTTTAACTTTGAGAAAGCTTACTATAACTAAAGTGCATGGACTTTGAACTCAAAGCTTTGAATCCAGAACCTTCTGTTTTCCAGTTATGTGGCTTTCGCAAAATCAGATTGGCTGACCCTTGAAGCCTCGGTTTTCACAGCTGCACAGTGGGGTGATTACTTTTATCTAGATAAATACCATCTACCTGAGCTTTATGCATTTTTCTCTCCCCAAAATTCTACCTTGTCAAGAGCTGGCAATCAGACACACAAAACAAGTGATACATATGAATTTTTCAGAAGTATTACTTGGGAAAAACAAACAAAAGCAAATGGGCAGAAAGAAAGGAAGTGGGAGGGAAAGAGGGGAACAGAGACAGAGAGGCAGAGGGGGCTGAAGAGGACTTGGCATATTGCTGTTGCTTAACGGATCCCATCCTTTGGTTGTGTTGGGCGTAATTGTGTCCTTAGCTCATTGTGGTTGGGCCCTTGCAGCTTGAAGAATGATTTCCTAATTAGAGAAGGTGTCTTGGTGAGAGATCGCCCCTGCTGATGTCAATGAGGGTTCAACATGTCTAAGCAGAGGCATGTGGGCAAGAGGCCTCTGGTTCCCTTCACGGGGGCCTCACCTTCCCTTTCCCCGTTGCCATCCCAGCTGGGCGTCTGACAAAGGAAGCCTAAACATTTCCCAGCACGCACACCTCTGAGATCTCAGAGAAGATGAATTGCCTGCTGGAAATCTGGAATAATTCTGGTGTATTAATTTGGGCCCCTGTAATTAAACGGTCATATGAATCCCCATTTCTGCTTGTATGCCTTCCTTTTTCATGTTAGAGTTGAAGCTCAAAGTAATTATTTATATTATTTCTCAATTTGTTTTGGTTTCTGTTTTCCCAAAGTGATACTTTTGCAAAATTCATACAGAGCACTTGCTTGGCATGTCTGATTGTCGGCTCTTGAGAAGGCAGATCTGCTGTGTGAGCGAAATGCATCAGATGGAGTCTGTGTTCTGGGCAGTCGGTGATTCAGAGAACTCGTTCCTTTGGAGGAATTTGCAAGGAGATTTGCAATCTCTGTGTGTTCTGTTAGTGGTTCTCGTGTTATTTTATTGTGCACGCGTCTGTGCGTTTTGTTGTATATATGGGAACTTTTAAAATTTTTTGTTGGACAATTATTCAGCTTGGTTTGGACACCATCACAATAAACTGCCATTTTTTCTTTCTAGTATTGTGCTAAAATAATGGATTCTTATCATGATGCAAACTTGATAGTGTGGAGGAAAATGCAGAGTTTTAGGGTTTGATTTGGGGGGCCCTTCTTTCCACCAGCTGTTCCCTTTCTTGGTTGATGAGAATAATTCCTTCCATTGGGCATTTGTGGGATGTGTCTAAGCAGCTCCTGTCACTCAAGATGAGGCAGGCTGCAGTTGTTGTTTGGGAAGCATTTGTTACCTGCTCCCCCATGACAGACAAAGTCAAACTGATCAATGGGGCACCCCAAACACAAGGGCAGGCGGAGGATGGAGCCCAGTGCTGCACTGGTGACATTCAAACCAAAAAATGCAGAGACAAGAAGCTGATAGGTGGGGTGTAGAGAGAGGAAAGAGGAAAAATGAAAGGCAAAGATGGAAGGGAGGAAGGAAATGAGCACATATGGCTCCCTTGGTGGTGGCTTCTCTACCCAGCTGTAGTGACCTGGTAGTTTGGTATCAAGCCTATCCCAGCTGTCACATTACAGATGTACATGGAGAGGCTCAGGGAGGATTGAGTGACTCACCCAAGACCATCCACTGGAAGGTATCACAGGCAGGACTTCAATCTCAGCAGGATTTCAGAGTTCTGCTTCTCCCTTGTCCCATGCAGCTGTTCCCAAGACTAATCAGCATGTGATTTGGAAAACAAAAGAATTCACTAGCAATTCATGATTTGCTGACCACTCACTCTACGTCAAACTTTGTGCCATGAGGGTGCAGAATCTTGGGTGCAGGGGGGTGGTGGGGAGTGTGGATGTGGAGCCCACGTGATGCGGTCAGAAGCCTTTAGGATAAGAACAATGGTAGTTAACATTTGTCAAGCACGGGCTATGTGCCAGACTTGTTCAAAGCATTCGATATTCACGATCTCATTTGATCTTCACAGCTATTACCAAATAAAAGTACCATTGTCTTCCCACTTGATAGACGAAGAGACTGAGGGGCAGACAGTGAATGAAGGCACGGATGTGGGTTAGTGCCGTCATCCTGGGCCTGCAGGGACAGAGCTGTTGTGAGTGAATGCGTGCTGGTCCAGCTGGAAGCCAGGCAGATGGAGCTACAGTGCTCATGACAAGTTCGGAGTCCAATTCCCAGCAAAACTCCAGGCATGCTCAGCAGGTGAAATGAAGCCTGGATAGGAAGCAATAGGCTGTGGGTCCAGTAGCAGTGGGGTGGTCAGTAGAAGAGAAAGGAAGGAGTGTGATCTTTGGAATCAGACCACACTGGGGTTTGGATCTTAGTCCCACTACTTATTCACTGTGTGACTCTGAGCAAGACACTAACCTCCCTGAGCCCATTTCCCCCTTCTGGTAGGTAGTGGCAACAGGACTTGCCCTGCAGGGTTGTAATGAAGATGACAGTTTATATGTGAGAAGAGCCCAGGACCATACAGGGCCCCCCTGGGGGACACACTACACATATTTGAGGAAGGTTGAAAAGAAAGAATTCTAGTGTGGAAACCATGGAATGATCCAAGGAGGAGAGGGCCTTTGCATTGGTCTGTCAAAGGGGAATAGAGTCTCCCTGGCTTTCATATGAACAAAGGTCAGGGATAGTCCAGGATGGGACTGCTTGTGTGCCCTTTAGAGCAGGCAGAACCTCCTGGGAGACTGTGAGGTTCTAGGAAGACTGCAGGAGATGGGAGGGCGAGTGTTCATGGGGTCTATACCCTGTGGGTGATTTTGCTAGAAATAATGACTGAGAACCTACCTTGGGCCAGATTCTGTGAATGTGGGTGGGTGCTTGTCTTGTTCCCAACCTCTCTCTAAGAGGGTCTCAACTTTAGAGAGATTGGGTGACTTGCCAAGGTCCTGCCAAATCATACTGAGACCAAATGGCCAAGTGGGTCTGGACCCCAGGCCCTGGCATTTCACTACACTTCCATCGTGCAACTGGACCACTGGAAACGAGACCTCAGGGCTTGTCTGCATTGCCGGACCCCCTTCCCTGCTCCAGAGAAAGGGGGCTTGGCTGGCATATGAAGCTGAGTCTCCCAATGAAGACATACAGTGGTTTGCAGGGGCCACGCTTTTCGACAGGACACCTCCAGCATGAACATTTCAAATTCTAATCGTGGAAATAATTTGGAAGAAGGAGATGAAGGTTATCATTTATTTAGGGGCTTTATCAACAGAGGGCCTCTCTGGCTTTAATAAATGAAATGTGTTGCATAGAGTGGGATCACTCAGGCGTGAGATCCTGTGTCTGCCCACGAAGGGCTTTGAATAATTTACATCCTGGAAGGATATTTTATGACACAGCTTATAATCTTCTTATTGGTTCAAAATCAACATTTACAGTCAACGTCTTTGAACTGATGCAGCTGATAAGCTTATCTCTTTATTATGTGACACGAATCAAGCTGGCCTGGATAGGGGGGTTTCATTGAAATTGATTCCTCTTTGATTATCAATATTTTATTCTCCAAAAACAGCCAATAAATAATAGAGGTCACTTATTAATATTTTATTTTAATTAATATATTAGTAGAGAGAACTCTTTTAATTTGAAAGGGCATGAGAAGGAGGCTTTGGGGTTTTGCAAAGATGCTTTCTTGGGCGGCTCCATCTCTGATTAAACCTGCCCTCAGAGATGTGCCTCCTGTTATCAGTCTCTGCCCTGCCACAGAGGCCTGGAAATTGGGGACTGCAGTGATTGTAAGAGTAGGTTGTTGAGCGTCTACAGCCAAGATGAGAACCTTTACTGCACCAAGTCCTCTGCAAAGTATGAAGAGAATGTTTGTTCCCACCAGCTCTGCAGTGTTTGGGGACTGTGGAGAAAAAGGGTATGCAGGGAACCAAATGATATCCCCTAACAGTCTAGGGCAGTCAGTATGGGCTATTACAGCCCATGTGCACCTGAACGCAGCAGCCAGGGTCAAGTGAAGGAGCTAGCAGATAGTATTCAGTACTGATGCTCTAACCTTAGTGCTGTGTGAAACTGGGAAAATGCATCTATTCTTCTGAGCCTCTCTTTTCTCATCTCTAAACTGGGATAACAGATATTCTTCTTCCAAGCTTGTACTCAGAATTGTGACAGTTTAGGTCAACAACATTCCAAAAGGAGATTACTCTAAATACCCTAAAGGGAGAGGTCCAAGTGTCAAAGGGAGGAATCATTCTACTAGGAGAAAAGACATGGGTTTTATGTGGTATCAGTTAGCTTTCCATCACTGTAACAAAATACCTGAGATAATTAACTTATAAAAAGTTAATAAAAAGTTTATTTTGGCTCACAATTTTGGAGGTTCCAGTTCGAGATCAGGAGGTGGCCCATTTGCCTTGGGCCTGTGGAGGGGCAGGGTATCAGTGTAGGGGCACACGGCAGAGGAAAAGTGCTTTCCTGCTGGCCAGATCATGGCTTCATTGTCACTTCCTTGTGATACTCTTTCTGATTTTCCAGACTGGGTTCATCCAGCACACAAATGAATTGCTATTTTACAATAATTTTAGGGTTTTTTTTTTGGGGGGGGGGGCTTATGTTTAACTCCCCAGATAGCCAGTAAGTCCTCAGAGAAGAGGGCAGGAACATGAGTGTGGCTGGTTTTGCCGACCACTCCATCCTCAGCAGTTAGTAAAAGGGAGAGGAAGGAGCTAGAGTCTTGGAATCCCCTGTAAGGGCACACCCTCCAGTGACCTAAGCTTCCTCAAGGCCCTGCCACTCAAAGTAGTGAAACAGTTTTCACCACTTCCCAGGAGTGTGACCTTGGGGACCAAGCCTTTAACACAGGGGCCTTTGGAGGGCATTCAAGATCCAAAGTATAGCAGGTGCTAAAAATCTGAACATTTTAATTTTTTAATGCCTTTAAACCAACAAGCCAGGGAGGTGGGTTGGGTGCTGCTGCACACATGGAGAGGGGCAGGGAGGGAGGTGTCTGGGGCTGGGGGGATTTACTGGGGCAACTTCTAATTCTCCCTTTATCAAAGTCTTAGCCCATGTTTGTTGTATCCAATAAAAACAAGATTATCAAAGACTCAAACCTCACAGAAATGAAGGCTTGGTTTGCCTGCAAGGTAGAGAAGGTCAGGGGATGTAGAATGGGCAGTGGAAGAAGAACTCTGATTGCAAACCGAAGCCTGGTGCTCAGAGGACTCAGGAGAGAGGATGATCCAGCTGGCATTAGACCACCATCTTCAGTAGCCAGGGGATTTTATGCACCCCTGGTATTAGGGACACAATTTTTTTTTTAACCTGGATAAGCATGGATGCCCCTTGGTTTCTGTCTTGGGAGTCTGATCTTTCTGGAACATCATTTCACCCCTTGCCCTCTGGCTTCCTGTGGATTTTGATCAATGTTGAGGGAGAGCCAGGGTCTGGGGGGAAAGGCCCTTGGGAAATTTATCCCCCATGCTTCTTTCCCATGGGTGGCGTTGAGCAGACCACAGCTCTTAATATTAAGTCACACAGCCTCCAGCACACAGCCCTCTCTGGTTCTTCTTGTGGGGTTTAGTAATCACCCAGTTACTACAGGCTGCAGTGGAGAAGGTGACCTTGTCATAAGCCCAGAAAGGAGGTGAGGTCAGTGGAGAGAAAGGAATGGGTGAGATGCCCTGGGGTCCCCATGGAGATCTGGATCCAGCCCTCCATCCCTGGTAGCCTTCCTTGTTAGAGAGTAGCTTTTTGGACTTGAATCTCCCCCAACAGTTGGCTGTGGGCTTGTTGGTGTGGCCTGGCCCCTCCTTAGCTGATCTATAATTCATTACAAGGTTTAGGGTTTTAGAAGCACACTGGGATTTTGCTGTGCAGGTTTATATAGGGAATCTGGGGACAGGAGTATAAATTAGGAATTGATGTTACAGAATCACACATAATCCCACTGCCCCCATGTACTTTTAGGTCCTTTTGCTATTCATTCAGCAGGGGCTGGCTTCCCACCTACTCTGTGCTGGCCAGTGAGCCAAAGAGGAGGGTTTCTGTGGCTATACTTGAGGAGGTGATTGCTTCATGTAATTAAGGAGAATGGATCGTGACAGCACTTTTCTCACTTTCCAATCAAAAGCAATACATTAGGTACGCTGCCTTTGAAACCCTTCAGTAGCCTGGTGCACGGCTGGCTCAAGGATGTGTGTGAACTGGAGGGATGGAGAAAATTCCTTCCCCACTTGGGTGATGCCGACTCTGAGATGGAGAAGCAGCTCTGTTCCTATAGGCACCCCACTTGGGAATTTGGGCAAGGATAAATAGCCATTAGGCGTAGCCCATGGGCATGATGACCAGGCAGACGGCCTGAACCACCCATGACTCACTCACTTTTGTTTTTATTAAGCACCTGTATGGAGCCAGGTCATGCTGTGTCCTGGAAATGTAAAGATGCTTATGACGTGGCTTTGAGGGACTCCAGTTAGGGTGGAGAGATCAAGAGGGACAGAGGCTAGTGGAGTTCAGTAGGTAGACACCCCATCAGGAAAGAGCAGGAGAAACCAGGTCTGTGGGAACAGCAGTTCCTGAGCCCCATGAAGACACAGATGAGGTCTCGTCCTTCCTCACTGTGACCCAGAGCCTCTCAGTGCTAATTCCATTCACCAGGTATTTACAGAACAGATGAACAAGATGATGAGTGAACGGATGCAGGAGCAGCAGTGGGAATGGCCAGGGACTGGAGGAAGACTCTGCAGAGGGCTGCGTGTGAACGGAGTCCTGAGGTCCATGCAAGTAGTCCAGGATTGGGGAGGGAGGATGATCCTTCCAGAGACAGGAGGCTACGGAAGGGAAGTGATGCATTTGATTGCAGATGGCACCAGGGACCCCTGATGGGGCCCCAACCACCATTTTCACGTTGCCATCTTTGGGGTATAATTAGATCAGATCTGGAATTCATGGGGTGCAGTCTGATTTTCCAAAATGCTGATGACTGCCTGTGATTGCCATGCTATTTCATACTTACCAAAAACTCATGGATTTTTTTTTTTTTTCTTTCTAAAGCAACAATTTCAGGTTGCCCAACCTGTTATTTCAGAAGCTTGGCACTCTTGGTCTGGGGGGAGAAGTGGGCTGACTGATCAGATGAGGCACACTTTCCTCTTTCACATGCCTTTTTCTTTTTAACATTAAAAAAGGGATTAAGATGCAAGTGTGCCTTTCCCAACTTGGCAGCCGGGTGCCTGCTGGGCTCTCCTCACCCTCTCCCTGGGGAACATGGACAACTCGTCCAAGAGCTGCAACCTCAGCTTCGTCATCTCCAGAGTGGAGATTCACCTGATTAATAGGATAACCCTGTTCAATCCTGTCCCTGGGAAGTGCCCCTAAATCAGGGGAGGGTGAACTGAATGCTTTGGAGCCTGACTGCAAGTCACAACATGGTTCTAGTCTGTTGTTTTTTTCTTAAAATTCCCAAACTATTTCATTCCTTGGTGTAGCTGCTTTGGCCTCATTTTTGCACATTTTATTTATTTAGTATTTAAAAAAATTTTTTTTTGGTGTTAGGGATTGAACCCAGGGGTGCTTTACCACAGAGCTACATCCCCAACCCTATTCAGTTTTAATTTTTAGACAGAATCTTGCTAAGTTGCTGAGGTTGGCCTCAAACTTGCCATCCTCCTTTCTTAACTTCCAGAGTTGCAGTACTTACAGGTGGGCCCCATCAAGCCTGGCTTACTTTTGCATATTTTAAATGAGTTAATAGCGAGTGTGACTGAATGAAGGTCAGGAGAGCAAGACAGTCACTTTGGGATGTCAAGAGCCTCAGTGATCAAGATAAATAATATTTTGTTTTTTATTTTTGGTGCTGGGGATTGAACCCAGGGCCTTGTGCTTACACGGCTCGCACTCTACCAACTGGGCTATATCCCCAGCCTGATAAATAATATTTGAATACAATATTTTAAATGCTCAATGGCCCCACTGTCCACTCTTTGTGTAAATAAAGTTTTATTGGAACCACTACTGGAATTAGGTGAAACACATGAGGCAGAGTTGGACAAAGGCAAGATGGGCTTCTATGGCTCTTTACAGTTTTTTTTTATTCTGTTCCTCACGGATTTGGGGATACTCAATTAGAGCTTTTAAATAAAAAAAAAAAAAAAAACTGCATTTAAACATGGTTTATCTTGATTACTGAGTTTTTGCGCCCCTTAAGGTTTTTCTGAGTGGGGAACTTGGCTCTTTCCCCTCCCAGCCCCAGGAGGCTGCGGCATCTTCCTCCTCTGGCCTCTTACAACAGAGCACAGCATGTTCCTGGGTTCTCAGGAGGGACTGGGCCCCTCCACTGAAGAAGCCCCCAGGTATGCAGCTTCCAGACACACCGCCAGGTGCACAGGGCTCTCTGTAAACGCAGCGGCCTGGTTTGCTCTCTTCTCTCCTTGACCATGAGCTCACCTGGCAGTGTGGAACCTCTTTCGCCCTCTAGTTCTTCAATTCTAATCAGCAGAAGGAGGGGAGGGAACAGGCGATCTTTACCCTCTCCAGGCTCAGCATTCTGTGGTCCCCTCTGGGTAGTGGGGGTGGAGAGGCAACAGATGCACCCCCACCCCACACCTCCATGCAAGTCACAGGCTGAGAAAAGGTCAGCATGGAAAATGGCTGGTGTTGACAACAGAAGTGCTGAACCAGGCTCCCAGGGAGAGGTGGGGGCAGGGGTGGGGCAGGAATGCGAACTGGTCTCATGGGACTCCTGTGGGGCATTGGGGGAATGGAGAGGGAGTAGGGAGGGCTTCAACCCTCTGGACTGGCAGGCGGGGTCACACGCATGGACTGAGGCCTGGCATTGAGAAGCAGAGGTGATGGACAGAAAGTCAGCCCAGATGTGCCTGAAGTCTCATCTGGGAGGTTCTTTGGAAAAAGTGGGCCTTGACCGAGGTACTTCAGATGATGGTGAACATTAAAAAGAAGGAGGAGCTGGGTTCTCAGTCATGGTCCCAGGAGGACAGACAGTAGCTCCATTGGGGAAGAGAGGGGAAGTCAAATAATGGACTCCTTACAACAGCTTGCGGAGTTGGGGGAAAATCAGCCTGGGGGTGATGAAGCCCTTAGGGGCTAGCAACCTGGGGGGCATTGCCAGCCTGAGGCCTGAACAGCAGAGGGGGGAGGATTGACAGAACCCAGAGGAAGCCACCCTGATAGAAGAGGGCTGCCGGCAGATTGTGTCCAGCCATGGGCAGCCTTGGCAGCCAGAAGGGTGAGCCCTGCAGAGGAGGCCCCTGCTTGCTCCTCCCACCCTGACCTCTCATCAGGGCCTTCCATGGCAAGGACCCAAGGACAGCTCCAGGTAAAGAGCTCTCCTGAGGTCGTTTGCACAGTCTAGCATTCCAGAGCCCAGGGCAGGTTGGAGAGCGGTTCTGGAGGGAAAGTGAGCAGCATTAGCAAATGTGGCTCTGCGGATGTGTATGTGGTTAAAGAGGAAGGGAGACGTGCTTTCATTCACAGAGCTTCCAACCGAAGAACTCACTGACTCCTCCTAATGCACAGCCAGGTAGCCATTGTTGGTTGAATTCTGCAGAAGAGGAAACTGAGGCTAGGGAGATTGACAACTGGCTCAGTCAATCATGTTGCCCGGGTGCAGTCTGAGGCTGTTTCCAGCCAGGAGAGGCTTGGACCCTTCCCTGGGACCCCTGCAGGGTGATTCCTTCTTGTGCTGCTATCTCAAGTCTCCTTGATGACTTCTGTGGGTTGTGTGGGGTGCATTTCCCCAAGCGCAGGGCTGCAGGCAGGGCCAGGTAGATGGCACATCTGTATATGTGAGAGGAGCACGTGGCCATGGGCCCTGTCAGCAGAAGGAGTTTGAGCTGTGCTCTGAGGATGGCCAGACCATGATGGACCCTGAAACCCCCAAGAAGGGGAGACTGGGGCGATGGAGGGCTGGGTGGAGCGGGAGCCTCAGACTTCAGACCTGCATGCCTGCGTGCAGAGCTTTAGCCATGCACACTCGCTGCATGCCCGCAAGGTGTCGGGTCCACAGGTGAATGAACATCCCCAAACCCCGCCTCCCCCTCTGGTCCTCACCTGTCCGCACATCACAGTCACCTTCTGTGAGCTCTCGGTAGGTTCAGGCTTGGCGTCAAGTTCTGTGAGTCCATCCGCGCCTTCAGGTGCCTTTAGTAACAAGGGTGTGGGCGTTCTCACTGTCACTCTACGCATAAGGACAGGGCCACTGGGAACTTGCGCATGAGTGAGACGTGACAAGGGAACGGGTAGGCACCATGTGGTGGGGGCAGTGCCACCCTTGTGGAGCGGTCTCCAGACATTCCCATGGGAGAGACCAGCCCTGCCACTTATCTTTGAGTTAGCATCCCGTCTATTGGAAGCCTCCCAGTGAGGCTGTTTAGAGGAAGAGTGAGACCATCCCCCAGGAGCCTCTAGCACCTTACTGGGACACAGAAGCCCTGGGAAATGTAAGCTGTTGCTCTAATTATTTTACAGCATCTGGTGTCCTCTTTCTTACTCTTCACCTCCTTCCTCTCTCCTTTATACTCCTTTCCCAGTAGGAGACCTCTGTCATTGGCTTTGGGGCTCCCTAAGCACCAGGGTCTTGAGAAAGTCTGTCTAGCCACAGCAGGCCTGCCGGGTGTGGGCACAGCATACCTAGGCTCTTTCTGGAACTCTCCCACTGAACCAGAATGAGGTTGCAAGAGCTGCCGGAGAAATGCATCTGCTCTTTGATTTATAACAGAGTATGTGTGTGGCCGCCCTCCTGCCCTTTCTTTCCTCCCTCCCTCCATCCTTCCTTTCTTCCTCCTGCAAGGACCTGGGAAAACAGCACATGACATCGAATATTTTCACAGATCCCCAGATACTCCCTCAATGGCCCGCAGCACCCTTTCCTAGTAGTTCAGGAGTGGGATGAAATTGGGTCATCAGGGCATTGGATTGTCAGTCTGATACCAAAGCCTGAGGCCCTGGTATCTTGCTCACCACAGTCACCTGGTTCAGGCTGGGAGGTTTCAGTCTCCTCCTCTCGTTAACTCGCTTTTCTGTTTGATCCTTCTGAAGGACCCCCTCCCCTTCTCCCCTTCGTCCCCACTGCCTGTCCTGAGCTGTCCAGAGCTTCTCCCTGAGGCTGAGCTGGGACGACTTGGTCTCTCCGTGGGTGCTGGTTATGAAAAGTTCCAAACAGAGGCTGTGTGGACCTGAGATGAGAAAGGGAGACTAAAGAGGCAAGGGAGGCCAGCAGAGCTCTGAGATGGAGTGAGAACGCAGAGGAGCCCAAGGTGACAGGGGCTGCGCGGGACATCCTGATTGGCTTGGGACTGGGATGCGGGAGAAGCTGGAGAGCCGGGGGTGTCAGGCTGCCCTCTGTGAGCATGTGCTTGGTCTGAAAAGAGGAGGCCCGGAGCAATAGGGCACTCGACAGAGAGTAATAAAGCTCTCAATCCCGTGGCGCAGACGTTTTTATTAGCTGTTGCATGTACAGATGTAGCAATTTTTAGAACAGGAGAACAGTGACATATACCCTGGGGCTGCCGCGGCTCCTGCAGTTTCGAGCTGTAGATTCTGGATCTCAGGCTCTGAGTAGAAGGCAGGATCCCACCCCATCTTCCCCCAGTGCAGCCCCAAGGAACAAGCCTCTGGCTGCCAATGCCTTCTTGCTCCCCTGGGGAATTGGTAGAACACCCCACCCTTGTATCTCTTTTCCAGTAAATCTGAAAAAGGACCCAGATATTCTTATCTCTAGCCAGGTGATGCTGCAGCTATTCTGGGGGGAAGCACATTTTGAGAACCACTGCTATAGGACACCCCACCCATCCTGATGGCCTGGAAGAATCACCTTCGAAGTCATTAGAGCAGAGCTTGGGCCTTACCACAGGGCAGCTGCCATGCGGAGCCAGACATTTTCCGAGCTCCCTGGGTGATTCTGCTGTGCCAATCCACAAACACCCCAACTCTGTCCCTGCTCATCAAATGACAGTCTAATCATCACTATCCCAATATTTTGTTTGATTAATTGAGTCAGTTGACAAATATTTATTAGCATGAAAAATATGTCAGGAAGCGGGCTGGTCACCAAGAGAGAAGAACAAAACAGACCACAGGCATCCAGTGGTGTAAGCTGGGGGCCATTTGGTTCCAGGAGATGCACTGGGAGCTAAGTTAAGTGTCCATTTGTGTGTGCAGGGTATCACATATGGTGACTTCATCCATTCCCAACAACCCCTCCTGCTGTTTTCCCTATGGTCCTGCTGATTCTGGCTAAACTGAAGAAATGGACCTAGTCTGTGGACAGGGGGTCGACATCTTGCAAAGGTTGACCAGGTAAGTAACGCTCCTAACTCTCTGTGTTCAAGATGCTGGTACATAGGTAGTGGCTCTGTGGTCCCCAGCCCAAGGGCTTTGCTTTCCAGAAAGGGAGAACATTTGGGATTTGTCATACATGGAAAGCCAGGTCAGAGTAACTTTTTTTTTTTAACTTTTCTAGAAGATGTAACAGACATGGTGAAAGCACTAGGTAAAAATACAAGGTCAAACTTTAAGAGTTTTCATATAGCTCAAATAAGATATCTGATATAATTTGGCAACTGCAAGCCCAGGTACTTTAGTGTCTGTTTGCTCTGTGTGCGTGCGTGTGTTATAACTGCAGGAAAGAAGCTGGTCTATAATTGGGTCTTAGCACGACCCCAGTCCACTCAGTGTGGGCTGCCTGTAGACCCAGCCTAAGTCATAGTGACTCGGGTGGTAGGAAGCTTCTTTGTAGGGCAGCTGGGAGGACTGTATATGGGTGGAACATGGGTTCTCTTCATTGTGTAAAATATAGTAGATTCAATTCAGTTCAGTAGCCATTTCTTCTTATTCCCACCACATTGATTGATGCTATCTACAATCCTTGAGATGCCAGCCACATTGATAAAAAATTTGTTTTCTTGGGAAGTAACCCTGGTAAATGGAAAAGGGATAAACTGGAGCCAGATCAGGTCATGTGAGCTTTGGGCAGGAGAGCAGGAAAGGCTGTATCAAGGTGTATGTTTGTATATTCATGGCCTTGGGTTTTCTCAGATGGGGGAGGGATTCAGCTGTGTGTCACCTGGCATATGGTTCCTGTAGATCAGTGTCTTGAAACAAACATGTTGGTTTTCAGAGTTTCCTTAGGTGCAGATTTCTCTACCCACATAGCACTATGAATATAGACTAATTACAAGCAAACTCTAAAAATGTGTGATTATGTGGTGGCTGATTTACAGCATTCTCCCTTACCCCACCCTCTGTCTGTGACTGGAGAATGAAAGAGCCCCGCTTTATCTGTGAGACTCTGATGAGCTGCCAGGTCCCTTTGCCTGCCTTGGGGAGAATCGGATCCTGTTTACTGGATGGAACTTTCTGGAGGTCCCTCCTTGTCCCCTCCCCAAGGCAGAGAGTATTCTTAGCTGTAAAAGCTGGTGTCCCCTTTTCTCTTACTGCTTCTTTTATTAGCAGTAAAAATTGACCATGACAAATGGCATTATCTGAGGTGTTTAGAGGGGTGTGTGTGTGTGTGTGTGTGTGTGTGCACGCGCTTAATTAGAGAGACCCAGGCATTAGGAGAACTGGACTTCAAGTCCTTGTTCTGCTGTGTGACATCAGGGAATTTCCTCCTTTCTGAGTCTCAACTTCTGATCTGTCCAACATAGAACTGGAGAACTGGCTTTAGCATCCAGTGGGCCGTGAACATACAAATTTACTTTGAACCTCAAACTAAAAGCATAGATGGAGATAGAGGGCACCCAAGAATTTATCTCCACAAGTCGTTTGTTTACAGATGAGAATCCTGAGAGTTAGAAAGAAGAGGAAGAACTTGTCCCCCACCCTGAGTACACACAGCACCCGCATTGTCATTGGAGATGCAAAATCCTGGGTTCAAATCTCAGCGCTGCCACTTAATCATCCTGGTAGTTATTCTTCTTGTCGTCGTTTTTCTCTGAGTCTTGGTTTTCTCATCCATAAAATGGGAAAGAACTCAATGCCCACCAGGTGTGCTACTGTGGGGTGAGTGAGAGGAGCGACTGTTCCCTGCACTGTTGTCTCTAAGCCCCTCCTGGGCTCCCTAGGTCCTCGGCATGCCCGGGCCACCTATTAATTATTGAGCAAACAAACGGCACCTGGCGGTGGGGAAGCGAGAGCCCTCATGCCGATGCACCGAGCGACTCCCACCATCGGCTGTGAAGCGAGAACCACGCTCACCTCGCAGCCAAACGCGCCTGCCTGCTGCGCATGCTCACTTACAAAGCCAGGCTGCGCTCCTTGGGTCCTGAAAACCAGGGCTGAGAGCTTTCCGCAGCTTCCACAGGCTTTTCAGTTACTTATTTCCGGTGGACTTCTTTCACTTTTGTATGTTTTTACAACAATGCACCAAAGAAATGTGTCCCCCGGGGCCTGAAGGGTCCCTAAACACGAGGCAGGACAGAGCTCCCTGGCTCCCCCCCCCCCCCCCCCCCCC